>JAVQJD010058019.1:0-31773 GCA_036023655.1 Nannoperca australis
ATTTTTACGAATTTATGTCTCTCTGTTTCTCCACCTGTGGGTCTCCTGAGACCTTCTGTGTTATGTTGCATCCTTGTAAGGGTCCCGGGTGTTATAAAAATGTTATTTCCAAGGAGGCACACTGGGTTTTTTCTGTTAAAGAAACCTGTGTGCCTGCGTTGGTGTTCATTTTACTGCGATGAAAAGATGTATTACCATGATCTTTGGTGCTAATGGAAGCATGGAATTTGGTAAACAACGTTCGGGGCGGAGGCCTTGAATGGCAACTGAAATGATTAGTCTGTCCAAGGTACACTGAGAAGCAATGCTTTCTCTACATGCTAAATACAAACCCACAGTGGGTGTGAGGCCTTGTTGTGAGAACATTTATTTACATTAGTCCCCTGACAGTGAGTGAAACATAATTTCCATAAGTTCAGCTTCTTGTATTTCCACAGGCGTAATGGAGACAGCCATGTTTAAGCTAGGCAGCTACACGGGCTGGAGAATGCCCACTGTGTACATCTGTGGGCTCCTTTGTGATTACAACCAAGTGTGTGTATGCTTGTGTATGTACTTGCATATTTGTTTTAATGTGCATATGTGGTAAAGGGTGTATGCTTGTATTAATCCCCTGTGATTGTCCTGTTCTGATTGCAGCCTTGCTAGTTTGCTTGGATTGGCACCAAAAGTGGCACAGGCAGACACCAGACAAGTAGCAAAGCCCCTGCCACAGACTAAATACCATGCTAAAATGTCTATATCCAGTGTCCCTCTGTTTCACCCACAAGACACTTGTAGGTTTCCTGTTTGGCTTTTAGTGTGTACCTTTTTGATCGAGTTCAACCCCCTCTCCATGCTGCTTCGCTATCTCAAGTGTCTCATTCTGTTTGAGAAGGAATAAAGCACTTAGGAGCACGTCCCCAACATTTTGTGACTGTTTGCACTACTTGAGACCTTGTGGATTGATCAGACTGTCAGGGCTCTCTGTGCCATATCTCTGCTGTGGCAGCACACTGATGATGTCATAAACCTGCTCCAGCCTCTCTAGATCATGGCTGACATTTTCACGGTTGACGGGACTTCGAATGGGCCGAGCACCTCACATCAAGGAAGGGATTCCATTACTGCTCTCGTAACTCTTATCACACACACACACACACACACACACACACACACACACTGTCTACCACCTATTCACAAAAGGTAGACTTGAGCTGGAGGACACGCGCCCATTGGACACCCATTGTGCCTATCTGAGGAGGTGTGTATCATTCCCAATGAGGACATTTGGGGTTTTCAGGGTCGAGGAGTGTGTGCTCAGTTGGTCTCCGTGGTGATAATCGCTAGGTGCGGCCTCTGATTTACTGTCCCATCAATGGCCACGGAAACCATCAGCGGAGCGATGCAGATGAGAGGAGAGGTAACGAGATGAAAAACGACAAGAGCAACGGAGAAGTGAAAGAGAAGGGGCTGTGATCAATAGGAGAGAGTGGTGTCCATTTGGGTAATGGACAGAGGACCATAAGTGAACAGGGTCAGAAGCAGTTTCATTATCCACTCCATCCTGATGTTCGTCTTGTGGCCGTGTGCATCTGACTGTGTGCATGCAGGTATTTGCAAGAGTGCATGTGCATCTACGAACGGATGTGCATGCAAGTGTGTGTGTGTGTGTGTGTGTGTGTGTGGGCCTCATGTACACACTGGTACATAATATAAGACAGGTTGCGAGTCAGCTCCATTATCTCGCCCATCAGCTCTTTTCTCTCATCTCGGCCATGATAAGTGAATTAGAACTGAAAGAGAAGAGGCTGATTAGACAGCCAGTGTGAGAAGCTGACAAAACTTTAAAGAGAGCAGTAAGATGTTTTTTTTTATCAAATATGCACAAAATAATAACAATAATCCATGTGTCTGATTTGATTACCTTGCTTGAACCTTCACAACTTCATCACACACACACACACACACACACACACACACACACACACACAGCATGGACACACTTGCACTTGCTCTCCTAGAATTTCTGTACTCACGTTCTTTTCTCTCTCCTTTTTATTTTCCATGTACTTGTGGCGTGTCCAGGTGCACAGGAACGTTTGCATCTGTTTTGAAGATGCAGTCACCTCCAATAACCCAATCTCTCTGCAGAATTCACTGATCCCACCTTTTGCAGAAATGCTTTGAAGTGTATATTTGCATTGTGACTGGCTGCCAGGTGCTCCTCCCATCTCCCTTCTTCTGTTCTTCACCCACACCTTTTTTCTTCATTTTTTCTTTTTTCTTTCTCTATCTGTTTGACTCTCCTTACATTTTCTTCATTTTTTTGCAATACCTCTATTCACTCTCTTCTTTCATTGTTTGTTTCTTTTTTTGCCTCTGAGCCGAAAATTGACCTAAAATGGATGAGGTCATGGAGAGCTGTCAACACTGTGATCATATGGCTGCTACCGACTCTGCTAACAGCTGAGGATGTGCTTTCAATGGCAACTCTGTGTTTTATAATCTCAGGAGAATCACAGGCTCAGGAGAAAATTGAGAGATTAATTTTCTGGAAATAAGGACAGGCTGTTAGGCAGGCCTACAGAAGGACTGATATTAGCTTTTTGTATCAGAAATATGAATATTGGAACGTAAACTGACATAAAAATTGAGGTTTTAAACAAAGAAACACTGAACTGATTTTAGATAAAAACCCATTTTATCCTGCTTTCAGGTGAGTAGTGTGTCTGGTTATATGTGGGGTCACAACTTGTCTGACTGGATGGCCGTACCTTTTCAACACATGCTGAGACATCAGAGATAGCCTGTGAGAAGGTGTTGATTTGATCCCACACCCACACCCCCAATACACACATTCACACACACACACACACACACACACACACACACACACACACACAGGCATACACACTCTTTATCTGCTGAGGGATTTCTCTTTCAGCCCAGGAGGAATGTATTTAATGATTTTCAGAGGCAGATAGAATCCCTCTTGTCTCACATACAGTACACTATACAGGTAACATGCTAATATATAGAGCTCCCTTTCTGTGCATTTTTATTTGTATGCATGCCTGTGTCTTGTTTGCATCGCTCTTTTGTTAAACTTGATTTTGAAATTAACAAAAGGCGACATGTTCAATTGTTGCACATATCTAGTGCTGAAAAAAGGCATTACACCAATCACAGACATTCGCAAACCTGGTGCAAGACTGATTTGGCCAGCTCAATCCCTCAGCATTTCCCAATGGTGTTTTGTTTCTTCCACAAACATATTTTCCGCCAGTGAAACATTGTGTAAATTTAGACAAAATAATCAAGTCATGCACACTCATCAGCAGATTGTCAAAAAAACTATTGTACTCGGCACTTTAAATCAGGCGGTCCATTGAAGCTCTCAGCTTTTCATTCATTCTTACTTGACATTCGCTGCTGTTGTTGCTAATATGCTGAATACTGCCTCCACCACCCGAGCTTCCTCTAGTCCATTTCCTAATGAAACACTATACTTGCCGTGGCAAGGCTTGTCTCTGGAAGTTATGTAATCCATATGTCAATAATAAGCGTTTGCTGTGTTGTCTTCTCTTGCCCCTCGGTGGTGAGTTAAATCTTTAGCATGCTGCTGGATTAATACAGTACCCTAGACAGCAGAGCCTGTATTGCAGAATGTGACTGGATCTTGACTGGATTCGAATGGCAACTGGTATACACAGAGAGCAAAAGTGGTAGCTTTTTCACACGTCTTGCTTTATTACACGGGTCAACATTTACTTTAACAACCAGCAGTGAAAAACCTGACAGTTTGGTGCCAAGTTGTTGGTTTGTTTGCACCTCTGTGTGAGTTGTGTGTGGAGAGGGAAAGAGAGATAGAGTCAGTGCCTACAGGTATTTAGACAAACCAGCCTTTGCTAATGGTGGTTTTCCCACAGTATGGGGCTTGAACGACTCGGAGGAAGACGCTAAAACTCTCTGTGTCACCTCCAGGTTCATGTGGAGTCGCCTCGGGCTACTGTTGTTTAAACAGGGACAGCATAGGCTGATGGCTAACAGTGTGTGTGTGTGTGCTGCGGATGAGGTGCATCTGCTTTTTAATGTCCCCCTGTCTTCTAAACACTCCACACACACACACACACACACACACACACACACACACACACACACACACAGTCTCTCTGTCTAGATGGTTATAAATGGCTGGGTGTGTGGTGCCTGCAAGCTGTCATTAGGAAGCCATTAGGGGCATGCAGGGGAAGGACAAAACGAAACAGAACAGAGGAGGAAACATGCAACTGAGATCATCTTGGATCAGACACACGACATCCTCCTCCTCTTCCTCTTTTCCTCCTTTATCTTCTCACCCTGTAGCAGTGAAGAGGTGCTTGGCTAATGGCTACCACACCTCCCTTCAACTGCCCCAGGCCCCCGGCGCTGCTGTCAGACAGAAAAATATACAAGGAGGAGTGGCTGTGGGTGACTGGAGGGGAGGGGAGTGGAGACAGATGAGGATAGAAATCTGGCAGAGGGATACTGATATTGGAACAGGAAGAGAAAGAGTGGGAAAAAAACATAAGAAGAACAAGAGTGAAAAAGAGAGTATGGGTGAAAAATAAAGAAAAGGAGAAATTGTATAGGGTCTTGATTCCACAACTGCCCTCTTGTGTGGCACAAAGCAGGAGATGGGAGGACAGGAGAGAGAAATCCAGTCTTCTTACTGGCTATCGTTCCATCTAAGTTCATCTCTTTTTCTTTTTGGCCAGATAGTGAGAGATAAAGTAATAGGACAATAAACAGATACAATGAATCGGAGTAGAGATAGAAAGAGGAAGAAAACAGGGAAGAGAGTTTGAAAGAGGGGGAGAGAGAGAGAGAGAGAGAGAGAGAGAGAAGTAAATAAAACCTTGTGAATAGCTGCTTGAAGCGGGAACACAGGGTCTCCTAGCAACCAGGACCAGCTATGCATTAGTTCTCTTTTTGTTTGATTTCCTTTAAAAGACTGAAAGGGGAAAATATACTTTGATTATAAGAAGGGTTCTGTGGTTTTGTCCTCTATGGACCAGCAAAGAGACAACAGGGATTTAGTATACCTCTTAGGAGGCTGGGCTATAGGGGAAATTGGATGAGGGGAAGTAAGGGCGAGGACTGGAAGTGGATAGTATACAAAAAAAAGGGACTAATAGAAAAAAAAAAAAAAAAAGGGTTGGCCAGGACACGAGGACACACCCTGTTATGAGAGAGGACTTGGACCTGTCTTGGGATGATGTGAGGGCTGAGGCAGAGCAAAGGAATGTAGGCCAGACAGTAAACCAGAACAGACATTTTGGAACGAAGGGGCGATGAGAAAAGGGTGGAGGTGAGGGTGGTGGTGGAAGGGAGTGCAAAAAATGTCATCTCATGATCTTTGTGATCTAGGAGATGTGATCTCGGGCCACAAGAAGCAAATAACACAGAAAAGGGGAAAATAGATACAGTATAAGAATTGGGCTGAAAAGAAGTTGCGATTGGGGGAAAAAAAAGGGAGGGTAGAGCTGAGAGTGGATGAGGGATGACAGGAAGGCAGGTAGGAAAGGGGTCAAGAAGGGGGAAGAAACAGAAATGGAAATTCCCGATATGTGCCACACACATCACTCAACAAAGAAAATTTCGTTTTTCTACATATTGATTTGCCATGTTGACAAAGCAGGGGAAATGAGGATAAAGGGATATGCGTGCATATGTCAGCAGTTTAGTTTTAGTCGCATCCCTTTGTATTTGCACTCTATGCAATGTGTACATGCAGACGTGTTAAGTTCTGGCTTTTGTTACAATAGCAGTTTCTGTAATACAAACTGTGAGTGAGGGAACTCATCTGGGACACCACAAGCTCAGAGATCAGAGGAAAACCATCTGTATATATGAGCAAGCTTATGTATAATCACTTTGTGTGTTTAAGTATTCATCTCAGCTAGCATAAGGGAATACTGTAGATAGGTGGGGACTATTTCCTGGAAGAACAATAGATAATAGGATCAGGAATATACAGTAAACAGCAGTTAATAAAACACGGGACACTTTTTGGAAGAATTACAGTGAGTCAAAAATTACATGGCAAATACAGCTCACTATAAATAACACTTTATATCAATGACAACGCAAGCCATTGTTTAACAGCAGTATGTCATGTGTTGATAAAGATGGTGAGCGCTGTTGGCTTGGAACAGAAGTAGACAGGAAGAACAGGAAGGGGATCAAAGAAGGAGAGATTAGATCATATCTCAAAATTGACTTGGTGGTGCCACCCTTGACTTAAGATAATTAACATCCCTACCTACAGACAGATAGAAAGAAGTGACTTGGCAGGTAGGTCTGAGGAAGCCGAACGAAAGACAGTCACTGGTGTCTGTGTGTGTGTGTGTGTGTGCCTGTGAACGTATATCTGTATACAAATGTGTTTGTGAATTTGTTTGATTGAGGGCCGCTTGTCAAAGAAGATGAGATAATAATTACAAATGACAGCGGTACCACCTGTTTGTCAGTTGGAGAAAAGACAAGATATATCAGTAGGATATTTATTAGTAACAGTCATGCACAGGATGTCTGGTATAGTATGTAGAGAAATTCTCAGTGCTACTATTCTTTCTGTTAACAATTTCTAATTTAGAGCCAGGACAAGTCAATTCAACATGGAAACTGCTTCCAGATCAGTGTATTCGAAAATATGATTTTATTTAGATAAACAAAGATACATAGCCTAACCTTACTTGGCTAACTCTTCTAATTAAACACATGCTGCATAATAAACATGCTGCCACACACACACTGTTGCGGCCAGCCTTGTCATGTGTAGACACCAAGTAGATAATTCATACATATGTCAGATTGACAATATGCTGCTGTGTTGGTGTTTTGGGGGTGGAGAGAGCCAGCCAAAGACGCAAAAAAAAGAATGAAGACAAGAGCAGGGTGCATTCCTGCGTAATAGCCATCCAGCCTGCCAGACCTTGTTCTTGTTTACAGTAAACACCCTCATGCCAATCATTTTTTCTCTCTTAACCTCGCAGTGCTGTGACTCAGAGCCAGCACGTTGCCCTGGGCAAGTTTCAAACTCTGCATTGAAGCTTGCACTCACATGCAGGAACAACTGTTGATGCATACGTGCAGGTCTCACTTTCATTCTCACAAACAACACAATGTGTATACTCACACACATAGATGATTTTCTTTTTAATCCCACGCAAATGTCCTATTTCTTGTACTCCCTTCATGATGGGATGTTTTTGAAGCTTGTACAGGAACAAGGGAGGAGTAATCTTTAGAAGATAGATGATACTAAAACATTCATGCCACATTCCTTGCCAGCAGTAAGTTACCTAATCAGTGGCCCTGAGGACATAATCGTCTATCTACCTGTCCTGCCATGTACCAAAGTATCTACCTGTTTTCCAGCTGGCCTACTAATTGTGTGTAGTTGGATATTTTCAAGGTGTTGGTGTGTCTTGCAAGTGTGAGGCCATTTTCTGACAGGCAGACCAAGCACGCTGGAGGGCATGGCAAAGAAGGGATACATTGTTTGACCAGGTGTGTGTGTGTGTGTGTGTGTGTGTGTGTGTGTGTGACGGATAAAAAGGCAGAAAAAGAGAGAGAAGAAGCCAGAGCTAGACAGGAGTAGAAAGACGAGTGTGACAGATTTCTCTGTGAGGCAAGCAGCTCTTCGGGCATCAGGACGGTGGTTGATCCAGCATGATAATGAACCATGATGGATCAACACAGGGCCCAGTAGCCGCTTGGGGCTGCTCTCACTAGAGCTGAGTGAAGGGAGGGGAAACAGCCCCCGGCTGCGAGTCGACACAGAGCCAAGACAGAGAGAGGACACTTGGGGCATTTGTTTATTTATTTCCTCCCATATGCTGTATCCTCTGCAATGCTACAGTGAGTCAGCTCAATGAGGCATAAGGTGAATGCTCCATCAACTCTCTGAGGATGGGCGGGCATTTCTGCCTCAAGAGCAGCTTACTCAAACTTCCAGCATAGAAAGTGGTCCTTTGGAAGGCTTTGGATGGGAACAAAGCGTTTTTGGCATTTCACTTTAGGCCAGTGGACTTGTTTCTCTTTTTACCCAATGTCCAGTGCTTTCTCCACAATGCAGAACACAGATTAAATAAAAACAAAAAAAAAGCAGAAGCCACAATGGGCCACAATGAATGTATTTGTCACAATTTCAACGTAACAGGTCATTAATCTGGCAACAAACATGAACCCAAACCGCGTGAAGCTTCAGTGTACAGCACAGCCGACTTTTGCGTACATTCATGTTTTCTTTGAGGCTGCCTGTGTGACAGTTTGTTTCTCATCCCCACGCGTTCACACATTAGTTCTAATCTTTTGTGTTAGGCTGTGTGTGGCCCTGAGAGAGAGATAGTCTAATACCCACAACTTGAGAAACGGTAACAATGCCATCTCATTAACAAATGTCCTTTGTGTTTGTTTACACCATATTGAGAGTTTGGAGCCAGAAGGGAAGAATACTGTTTTGACTCACTTTACATCCCAAATAGTTCTGACCTTCTTACTGAAATGTAATTTGAAGTCTTACCTCTTATTTGTGCTGGTAGGTCCACTGGCTCACATTAGCATGTACAGCAACAGCCAGGCCAAAGGTTGCAAAGGGAGAAAGGATTGAACACATGGAAGCTGCCCATTATGAGTATTTACCTAAGCATCAAGCTAAGGACAAGGGACAGATCTGATGTGCAGACTTTTATAGTTAAATATTTTGCAATCACTTGTTTATCTACTGAAATGTCATCAGTTGTCGATGGTGTTTATCACTTTGTACTGGTTGTTTTGCATATGTTGCAATTATACAAATCCTGTATAGTTCATGTCACTGCTAAATATTTTGCAATGCATACTATTACTATACTATACTATACTATTTGCAATGACTTATTGCCTTTTTTCTTTTACTTTTAGGCTACATAGAATGTGGACCTTGTGGCTCAGTTACATCCAATACTTAAGATTCAACTGCTAAGCAGCAATCGTTCCTATGCAAGGAACAGCCATATTTTTATTATTCTTTTTCACATCATCCATGCATGTTTCTTTCCAGAATTAATTTTCTGACATAGCTTGTGGATGTAATGCTTTTTGGCAGCTGACTCCTCTTGGATGTTTAAGTTTGCTGCAAGCAAGGGAAGGCACCAAATTCATCCAATAACCAATGTGCTTTACTTAATGGATGACTCTTATGCGCTGTAATTTGATAATAAAAAAATGTGGGTGCTTCAGCACAAAGTTTGTGCTTTGAATTTCATCCTCCCTTCTAAAGGAGCTGATTATTCTTGCCACTGCTTTAAACACAAACCTATCCTTCAGTATAATCCCTTAAGACTACACACATCATTTCAAATCCAGTCAGGATTAACAATTTAACCAGGCACTGTGACAGTTACGTTTCATATATTGCCTAGTGCACTACATTATCCACACCACCTTCATTCCATCATTCTGTGCTGAATATAAGACAAAAATGCTCATCCTCTTTTCCTCAAAAAGTGGTCGTTCCCCTGAGAGATATTAAATTCTAGCTATGGATTTAGGCAATCGCTGTTTGTAATGACAAAAACCTCACACACAGTAGGTATCTTGGAGGCAATAGAACTATCAGTTCATGAAGCAGTAAGCTGCAAACAGCATACAGCCTCTTAAGAAACACTTTTAACAGGAGTTGAGGCAAGACTAAATAAATTCCCAAAGCCTAAATCAAATTAGTCTGTGTCCAATCACAATCTGATATGGAAATGCAAACCAATTTGAAGAGAAGCCATATGGAAATAGGAAATGTACAACGAAGGAGGAGACATCTTGTCACTGTTACACAGCAGTGGCAGGAGACAAGTGTAACCACTTGGTGATGGGAAACAGTTACGTGTTTAAATAGCTCTGTGATGCTTGTATCAGTGTGCATCAGAGAGGGAGAGAGTGCTTATGAGCGTGAGCGTTTACATATGTGTATCTAATGAACAGTAATTTCATTTATAAAAGCAGTTAGATGGGCAGTGCAATCAGGCATCCCATTTCAAAACTCTATCCCCCCAGGTCACACACACACACACACACACACACACAGTGACTCCGTGACTCTAAACGCATACAGAATAAATGTCTCCTGGCTGCTATCTAGCTATCTAATTATTCCTTTTTTCATTAAATGGGTAAATCAGATTCTAATTAGCTAGGCTGTCATTCAGTGGCCAGGGAGCTAGAGTTGGTGAACACGTATTGGACTGTATTACTCTGAGCGTGTGTGTGTGTGTGTGTGTGTGTGTGTGTGATAGCATATGCTCTCCTCTCTGTCCCTAGGGCGAGGTAGAGGTCTCTGGTAATTACTTTTGTTGCACCAGGAAGGAGAGTAGTAGTAGAAGTAGAGAGCAGGAATGAAGCCAGCGAGAACCAGTCAGGTGTTTGACCTCTGATTAAAGCTTCTTCAAATGTATCGGTATGCACAGTTTGGATTGCAGACATAACTTTCCTTAGAATACTTATTGAGTAATTTAGGTACAACCTTTATTCTGAAAAACAACTCACTACTTTTAGGAATTGTTGCATGTTTTAACGTGTGAAATGCGATTTCTGAACAACTGTCTACCCCAATTTGCTGTTCGTTGTTGTACATGTTTTAGTAGTGGTTAAAGGAGCCTTCAAAGGAAATAAAGCAGAGAAGGGGGTTGTGTAACATTAACCATGGCTCCTCTGACTAATTGGCCTTCAAGGGACTCACTGCTAAGTGAGGACACTTTCTTCTAAATCCTGTGCTGCAGCAGGACCACTGTTACCGCATCTCACTCGGAGTGGGAACACAGCTTACTAGGCTTTGGTCAATAAGGACATGGGTTTGTGTGCATGAGAGTGTGTTTGTGCGGCTGCTTGGGGTGGGTGGGGGGTGTGTTATGTGTGACAGCATTTCCTGTCTGATTGGATGCAGCACTGCTGTTTGTCCAAACCCCTTTTGAATTAGCTGAATTGATGTAAAACACTTCAGAAATTACTATCTCTCCCAGATAAGATAAACATCAACTCATCAGGAATTCCAGCCCGGCACAAGCGAACAAGCCTGCCAAAGTTTCCCATCATGAAACCTCGTGTAGAATGTCAATGTCCCTTACTACTGATTCTGATTCTAATCCTAACCCAGGCCCCTTCTCTCTGGGGACCTACTAAAGATTTGTTTGGGAGGCTTTTGAAATTTGCAGGACCTTTGCATTTGGCTCGTTGTTTAGTGCCTGCCTTGTGTTCTAAGTTTTAATTGCAATGGGGAAAGAAACAGAGAGGACCTATGCTGTTTCAATGTGTGCATTTGCGTGTGTCCCATGTGTTCAAATGTGTGTGTGACAGTGTTTGTAAGTGCTGGTGTGAATTTGGACTCGGTTTTACTGAGAACAAAAACATTCCTGCATAATGTTCAGTTCTGAGCATCAGCACTCAAAACTCTTTCTCACATACACATAAACACAAACACACGCACACACTTTTAGGCAACACATGGGGAAGTAGGTGGGGAACGATTGGGCTGAAAGAATCATGGCCTGTCCCCACAACTTTGACATGAAATGTTTGTTTTTTGAGTTTAGCCATTTCTGATACAAAGACAACATCCAACTTACCATATATCTTTTGAACTGTCCTCATTTGTCCTTTCAAACACTTTTTCTGACATGCAGCTGTGCCGTTGTGCTATTTGTGATGGCTCGCTCCCAGGAGCAAAGACCCCGGTAGTGTGCCGTTATTACAGCACCGCAAAAAGTTGCACTCTGACACTTACTTTGTCTCCTACTGATAGCTAACGCTGGTTTCTTTTCCTCATGACCACAATTGTTAACTCAACTTAAGCCTCACCAAGTAGTTTTAGTTTCCTAAATTTAACCACACCCTTACCATAGATGTGGCTGATAAGGAGTCATATTAATAGTTTTTGTAAAGGTCAGATGGGTGTTTTTAGAAGGCAAATCACCTATTTTCTCATTAACTTATGAGAACTTGTTGGTTTCTTTACATGAAGTATCTGTTGTATTGTCAACAACAGGAACAACAATGACAAAATGCACAAAGAGCAAATAAAACATCACTTGAAAGTCTATGCTCTTCTTGTAGAAGAATTTGGATAATTTTCATAATAAGGTTCTCAAACTCTGGTACCATTGTTTCATTTCATACCTGCACTGTATTGTACTGTTGTCCGCTCACATACCTGCCTCAGCTACTGACAGTGTGTGCACACCTGCATTTATACTGAACCCATAATCCTTCTTTGACCTACACAGATTGTGTTCAGATAGCAACACCTACACCCTTCACCACTGTATATGCTGTGGTTGTGTGTGTTTGAATAGAGGACATTGTATCTGTGCAGTACAGTGGTTGACCACAATCCGGCACATACTCTGGTTATGACTGAGTGCCTCCAGGGAAGAGAGGATTTAACAAGAAATACAATGTGTTGCAGTAGACTGCAAAAGTGATTTTGAAAAGTGCTCTTTAGAAAACAGGGTATGAGTCATTATGTAAATAGTTAAAGGCTTATATTTAAAGATATTTGTTCACTTGTTCAGACTGCTTTTTGTGCTTCAAAGCAGACGTCTTGAGCATAATTAGTGATGGTCTTTTCCTTTATAAACACTGATTGAGGGCTACCCAGATAAAACACTGTAAACAAAGAAAAACAAGAAACTTCTGTTTGCAGTCCTTGTTGCTCACTTCTCACACAGATGACATCACTGCTTAGGGGGTCCTATTTAATGCACGTGAAGGGTGTGTGTATGAGTGTGTGTGGAGTAATTTTTATAGAGAATACAATTCAGAGGACATGACAAAAGGGGAAAGAGATGAGGTAGATGTTTCTGTCTTTTTTCATTTTTGGTGATTATTCTCAGAAAACTATCCTGTGACAGAAGAGAAGAAAATTCACTTTATCTCTTTCCTCCCCTGTTTATTTCTCCGCCTCTGTCTTTCAGTTCTGTGTGGGTGTTCTCATAGTCAAGCCAGCTCACCACATCTGGGCGCTGTTTGAAAGTACACTGTTATTTCAGCAATTAGGCTTAAAAACAAATAGAATACCTTCGGTTTACGCTTGCCAGTCTCCATATATAAATGCCAACGCACACACTCACTAACCCTGCGTCTCGTCTCGTCTCTCACACACACATACACACACACACACACACACACACACACACACACACACACATACGTACTCAAACACACCGACAGTTGCTGTTTATGTTTGTCATCCATTTTTCATGGCCAATTAGGTGAAATGGAGAGCATGTCTCACTGAAACCTCAGCTATGGCAGGAAATCTCAGGCTTTAGAGGATGCAGGCAGAGGCTTAGAGATGAGCTGTGACTGTCGTTGATCAGTGTGCACGTGCCATTATCATGTATGCTTGATTTTGTGCATCTCTCAGGAACAGCCATTCACTGTTTGTGCCTCGTATACTTGTGTGAGTGGACGTGTGAGTCTGTGTGTGATGCTATGTAGACCTTTGCAGTGTACAGTAAAGTTTCATCAGTTTCAGACTCGCACATCAATCAAAGCAGATTAGCTGACACCTCTCCTACCCACACTCCTCTGCTCCCTGCCTAGAGGCCCTGACTGATAGGTGGGTGCTAGAAAAACAACACACACTCTCGCCTGATAGCAAACAGAAATACAAGGTCTGTTTCTCTCTCTCTCTCTCTCGCGCGCGCACACACACACACACACACACACACACACACATTCGTCCTCCTCCCTTGCATTTCTTTCTCTCACTAACTCAATGTTTTTTCTGCCCACTCACTGGATCACTCTGTTTTTGCGTATACAATTTCTTGTGGCTTACGTGTGTGTGTATGTGTGTAAAATTTCACTGTATGTCGTGTCTCTCCGCGGTGGCTCATTGCCCACTGGGCTCAGTATCAGGCTGATCAAATGCTCAGCACTCTGTCTGCCTGATCACACAGGCGGATCCCCAATGATAGGAGCTCCAGATTACAGTCTGCTCTGGACCACCGCCCAATTGAGCTCTGAGGCTCTGCCCAGCTGGGACTGATGGATAGATGGACAGGTAGTAGACAGTTAAGAATGTGGGTGGTATAATTGGCATGAAAAATCCTCCAATATATATAGTCACCATGACATGGATATTTAACCTCATCATGCACTTGACTTGCTAACAGAGATGTTGTCCTATTAGTCATTGGTAAAGGATTAGTCATCATTGGCCTGCACTATAGAATCATGTTGCACTGGTTTTGTTTTTTTTTTTAGACATGTAGGAGGAGAAATGGTAACTGAAAGTGATGAATATGATGGAGAAGAATCAGTGATCATAACAAATAACCAGCAGCTTTTCTCTTACCTGCAGAACCACAGTGTTGTGGCTTCGGAAGTACATCACAGTTTAAAACTCCAAAAGAGTGTTCAGACTGAATGCAAAGCAGTTATTATAGCTTGCTTTGTTCATGTGGATTATGGCTATATATGGATATATAGAAACGTATGCACATACCATACATGTGTTAGTGACAGCTCAGACACTAGCTAATCTCAGAACTAACCACACACTCCAGTTCTTTTATTGTTTTCTTCAAGATTCCACTCTTTTTTTTTCTTTTTGTATGTTCCTGAAGTGGTATCATAAAGCCTTGGCAGAAGCCTTGGTTAAGTCTTCAACCCATTCATACCACCTAGAGTGACAGTGACAGTTTCTATGTCTGTTTATGCCCTCATGTGTCTTTACATTGATTATGATTGCTTTTCTTCATTGTTCAAAAGTTCACATTTTTGAGAGACAGTTTCTGTCGACAGCAGCAGGCACATGCACGCACATGCCAGAGCAATTGCAGTATTTGAGCTGTAGAGGCAGAGTGAGGATTGATATGGATGAGTGGGCTTCCCCTCCAGCAGTCAGATGGACATGAGTGCCAGTGCTAGGTTTATCGGATGTTCATCGCACATGATCAAAAGTCAGATTTCTTCATTAAAGGCATAAGTGCAAGCTGACTAATCATCTCTGCAGGAAACACAATGAAAGGAGAATCACAGAAATGCTGAGAGATATTGAATATTATAATAATAAGAACCACCTGCTATGCTTTTCTAGGCTCTGTGGTGGAAACAAGGCCAATCATATCCCTGCACGGTATGTTGTCTTCAGTAGCTTGAATCTCATTCTTTTGAAAAAAATATGGGCTTACACACACACACACACACCCATGTACTCACCTGTAGACTGTGTATGCTATTGTGTCTGACTTGGTTCAGTAGACCAGTAATATCAGCCCGTGGGACCAGCTAAAATTGGCAGACCACACAGGGTGAGGATATGTGTCAGCACTGTATTTCTGTGTGTGTGTTTGTGCATTTTTGTGAGACTACACCCTGCCTTTTCTTGATTAATGGAGTGTGAAGGGATTATGCTGATTCAGTTCATAACTGGGGCACGGTGACACAGTCATTACACAGGTGAGTGTAAGAGAGAGAGTGTGTGTGTGTGTGTGTGTGTGTGTGTGTGTCCCTGCATGGCTGTTTTCCGCACACAGGCAGGTGAATGGAGATGGCGGAGCAGTGAAAACGTCCCAGTCCTTTTGTCCTCTGTGCCAAAGGCAAACATGGCAGAGAGCTCTCACTAATCCCTTCTTCTAGCCTTATCTAAACTACACCTGAGAGCAAGGGAGAGAGGAGAAGAAAGGGAGGTGAGGAGAGGGGAAAAAGAGGTGTGAACAGAGAGAAAGTAAGAGAAAAGTAAAATGGATAGATGAAGAATGTGTACAGTGAAGATGGAAGGACGAGTAGAATGACACACTGATAGGCAAGGATAGGAGATGTAAGAGGTGTGAAGATGAGAAGGAGACAAAGGAAGAGAGTAAGAGAGAAAAAAACAGTGACTGAAATAACAGAAGAATACATGGTGTGAGAAGAGTAATTTAAAGCTTGGTAATAGTGGTACTATTTGTTATCAGGTATGAACATCTGTGGGTAATGTAATACCTACCACAACGTTTTCTAACTGTCATGACTACTGACAAGGTTTCAAAGGGAACTAATATGCTCTTTCATTAGTTTTGCACTCTTTCAAATTAAACCAAACACTACTGTACAGTTCACCCTAATACTCACTGAAGTCAGTCTTCCATAGAAAGAGAAATGCATCTCACCTATTTGTATATTGTTCAAATAGTCATTCTAAGTCTTGTCATGGCAGTTGGCTTTTACCATCACACGTTCAAATGAGCATGTGCTGATATAAAAACCTT
The DNA here is from genome assembly GCA_036023655.1 of Nannoperca australis. Lineage (NCBI taxonomy): Eukaryota > Metazoa > Chordata > Actinopteri > Centrarchiformes > Percichthyidae > Nannoperca > Nannoperca australis. Next base: position 16,257 of record JAVQJD010058019.1, read on the forward strand.
TCAGGTCTGCAATATACACTTGAGCATTACTTAAAGCTCCTGTAAACTGAGTTTCAGCATTTATTCATTCAGATACATTATCAAATTTTATTATTGTCCTACACTCGAATGTATCATATCGACTGTGCCACCATCTTTATAGATTTCTACAACTGTACAGTCAAATCAGACACAGTTTTTGCTGTCACTTACTCTAAACTGGAACATAGAAATGCTTGCCAGCACTGCCGCCATGTACAAGAATGGTAACAGAATAGAACAGGTTTTCTAGTGAATCAACAGAGAATAGAAATGTGAGTCAGTATTTAGAACAAGTTGAGCAAAGAAGGCTGGGTGCACATATTTTTGCTAGATTGCTAGAACACTGCAAGCTTTCTTGCCAATTTTTTTGAACCAGTTAAGTGTCACACTTCCTTTTTGTTTGAGATGCTATGATGTGGGATTTTCTCAGCTGCTGCGATAAGGCTTCTGTCAAATGCAAAAGCAGTCATGTTATCTTACACAGAGGGTAAAGTGTGGAAATCTTTGACAACATTATTGATGTTTTCAGCCTGATCTAAATGATGTAAGGCTTTACTGTAGTTTTTTCTTGTATTGTTTTTCCATGTGTGCTAACCTGCTCTCCCTTGTCACAGACACAACAAGTTAATAGATTATCATGTTGTGTTCCTGGAGGCTGCTGAAAGCTTAAAGATGAGCAGAGGATGGATAGAACAGCAGAACATCCACAAGACTGGATAGATGATACAGTTGGTTGTGTTGGGAGAACACAAAGGACATTTGTCTCCTTCCCTCTCCCTTCTGTCTCGCTCAAGTTCTTCCACTCATCCCTGTGTGTGTGTGTGTGTGTGTGTGTGCGTGTGTGTGTGTGTGTGTGTGTGAACACATTAAAAGTGGACTGCCATTTGCAAGTATGGAAAACAGGAGCTGCATCAGGGGCATATTACACAGATCAACACCTGCACACACCCCACAAACCAGGCATGTGGAAAAGAGACAGACAGAACACACGTTCTCACAAACACTTGGAGTGTTTATGTGGAATCCAATAAAAATAGTCCCAGCTGTCTGTCTGTCCTCTCTCCAAGTCCCCACACCAATAATCACACAACTCCTCTCTCTGCTTCCACAGAGTCTTAAATTTATGGTGAAATGCTCTCTTGAGTGATGTGTGTGAGTGTGTGTTATAAACATTTTATTTTTCTCTTGGGCCTTAGACCCATGTGACAATACTTCTCAAGGATTTGGTTCTGTTTTTGGAAATACCATTCCCATCTGTAGCTTCAGCTTGGTAGCAAATGGGCAAATGCTTAATTTATGTGTTTGGTGAGGGAAGAAATGAAGAAAGATCATGCCTCTCCCAAAAAAAGAACCCACAAACTGCATGTATTTATGTGCCGGCCCGTGTCCTTAACTAATCCTCTAGTGTGCTTACTGTTCTGGTGTCAAAGTGTAAAATATGTTCAGCAAACAGGACTTGGCATGTCTTAGTAGGTGTTGGGCTGAAGGCAAATCTTGCTATCTTGTCATCTGCGCGTTTAATTGTGTACATGTGCATGCATTTAGTGTCTGGTTTTTGTTTTTGTCCTTTTCTTTTGTGTGTGTACATACAAGTGTGTGTGTGTGTGTGTGTGTGTGTGTGTGTGTGTGTGTGTGTGTGTGTGTGTGTGTGCGTGTGCGTGTGCGCGTATGATGATGAAGTGCCAGGCAATGAGTTGATTGGCCATATGTCTGCACAAATGAGCTCTTTATTTAATAAGGCCGGTGAACTAAATTGTCATTACTGTCAACATTTAACTGTGGTCCTCCCTGCCAGATGGTATTTGGTAATATATCACAGCGATGAGCTCTCTCAGATTACTCTTTACCCATTACATGATGAATCTATCCCAGATTAGAAAATGGTCCAGCTTTCAGGCAGATTATCTTGAAGTACACTTCTCTTCAGTTTGCATTTAGTTTTGACACTTGAAGAATTCAGATATTATTGTATTTGTATAGCTTTATTTCAGATTGGTTGTAGTTAACTGTCTTGATTATTTTTATATCATGTCAGTAAGCACTTTACTCACTGTCACATGTTAATTGCTCAGGACCTGTGCTGGTGCCTGCAGAGTAACTAAAACGTAGTACAGCTAGTTGTACAATATGTCCTTTTGAAGAAAGTTTAAAATTAGTACAAAGTTTCACAAAATCAACATACCTAATGATAATGATACCCAGTGATCTAATGAAATAACCAGTAATCATTGTTTTTATGAATAGTATTTGATTGAATGTAGTTACATGTAATTAACTTACACTTCATGTTAAAATGGAACTGGCTACTGCAATTGGCAAAGTGATACAATGTGTGCCATTGGCTTAATGCAGGCACTCGCTATGTTGTTCCATTGGAGGACATCTCACGTCACATCACCCAGCATAATATCCGTCTTGATAATGCAGCTCATTCTACTGCTGACAATGCAAGACCGCTGATGAAAATGTCAGGCATATTTGTTAATGATTGGGATGTACCAGACGAGGTCAGGAGCACGGTGAGGCAATTAAACATTGGTGCGTCTGTCCTTACACAGCCGTGTTCAGCAGGCACTTAAACAAGAGGACAGAAATTGAGTGGACACCGAGACAAAAATAAACCTTCTCAGTGCTTTGGGACTAAACGTGCATTGTACAATTATGAGTAATAATACTTAACGTATTGTTTTCTACAATATTGCCCTCTTAGAAACCACAGATAGGAGAGGTTTCCCACTGTGTGTGTGTGTGAGTGCATACACATTTGCCCTGGCATTATGAGAGTAGTAGGAGGATGGATAAGTGTGATATAATGACTGGGAGAATGTGTGATAGAGTGGCAAGGCAGAGAGTGAAGTGGAGATGCACATTCAGACCGATTTCCACCAAAAGAGGGATTGGATGCACAGATGTGCAGAGAGTTTCAATGCCAGAAAGAAAAACTGTTTGGAAGAGAGAGAAACACAGTAGGAACCACAGACTGAAGGACGCAAGATAATGTGTGTGTGTGTTGAGTATATCACAATATCTTGCTCTTATCAGTGGTGTGGTGTGTGAGTGTATGCATGGGTGTATGTATGTATATACTACACTGTATTAAAGTGTCTTTATTTAGTTGTCTCTTATTCAAATGATCAAATGTTACAATCACAGCATATTGTATCTTTTATTTGTGTGCATCTGTCTGTAGTCCCCAGTGCCAAGCATTTTTGCAATACTTTTAATCAATGGTCGTGCCATTAAAGCGTCACTCAATGGAACAGAATTGAATGCAAGAAAGCAAAAGGAGAGACCTTGGCTTCCTTACTTGCTGTCAGGGCAATACTTCAGCTGCTTATCACCCTGTCGGAGGAATTTATTCTCAGATTTTTTGGCTTGGATCAATGTGAGGATTTAAAAAGATATTACACAAAAAAGTAACAAATCCTCTCTTTGAAAGAGGAAAAGTGAAAAGAAGACATCTAATAAACCACGTCAGAGCCATAATGCATTCAACCACAGAGTAGAAATCTGTCTGAAGTGGAGACATGCTGTGGGCTTGGCAGTTCGGCATGGTGTGCTTTTAATACAGAATGTTGAGAAACACACTCAAAAGACAAGTGCTTGCTCGATGTGGATGTAGTTTTGTGTAATTTTGCCAATCGATTCATTAGATATCTTCTTTTCTATTTGATGGTACACGTTTTCTCTTTCTTTCTTTAATGGGATCTTGTGTGGTAAGTCTGCACAAAGTTTCAAGTTTCCTGAGAAAATTGGGATTTTCGCTTTTTCTGAGTTTTTGACTGTCTTTCTCTGTTTCTGCCTCAATCTCTCCGTCTGTCTCTTCCTGATGGGGGTTAAGTGTTCAGGTTAATTACAGCCCTAAGTGGAGCCTCCACTGCAGCTAAAGAGGGAGTTTTCACACTACCCTTAATGTCTCTTATTCTTTCTCTCGTGCCATCATTTGTTCCCTATTGTTTCAAAGTGACCCTATGGGAAATACAGTGGCCTGTCTGTTCCTCTCTCACCATCTTTCTCTGGCATGCATATATATCTAAAGCTGGTGATTATTTGGGAAATATTCAAAATTGCACACAGAGCTGTTTCATTACTGGTGTTTACTGTACTTTGAATGTGAGCATGGGAGTAAAATCTTCATAGCTTACTGTCAGATGTTCGAGGTGAAAAGCCAAACAACAGCCCATTCTTTCTCTCCTTGATGTCTGCGTTTCTTGTTTCTTCCCTCTCATCCGTCATCCCTCCTGTGCTGCCAAAAGACAGCCAGGAGGCAGGGAATAGGAGTGGGATAATAACTGTGAGGAAAGGAAGGAAGGGTGGAAAGGGGGATAGAGAGAGGAAAGGGGAAGCAGTGTGTAATAATTACGCAATACAGGGGAGTTGAGAAAAGAACAGAGTGATGGTTTTCACCTGTGGCCATTCAGAGAGCTCAGGTGGAGTTCTAGATGTTTTTAAATTTTGAATTGTGGTGGAAAAAGAACATCACATGTTTTTTGGTCTGATACAGTTTTACAGTGCAATATCTGTGCTTCACCTGTGTGTAGGTGTATGTACAGCAGATACATATGTTTAATTTCTGTTCTCTTTTCTGTTCAAAACTTGTAGGAGTAGCTAAAGACAACAATGTTTTTTGTGCTGTTAACACATTAAAATACACAAAATATAGGGATTTCAATCACTTAGACATATAAATGGTAGATGGCACGCAACAGCAAACTGTATGATTGTTTCATGTACTCTATGTATGAACTGTATTTCCCATCCCTGGTCATTTCCTTGTTAAATAGTCGCATACACGATTTATTTTTTCTTATTGTTCAGCCAAATGCAACAAAGGAACTCTTCTTCTTGCTGTGAGGAGGTCACTATCTTGATCTCTAGTGCACATATATGGAAAGTGTCTGTGTACACAGACATCCCGGATGTGGTATGTTTAGAAGCACGTGTGTCCGCTGTCCACATGAGAGTCTGCAGCTGCCAGCTGATTTTATTGTTCCAAGCTTCCAAGCTCACCCCAATAGGTGGACAAAAATGCGTATGCCCCCACATAGTGGATGGCATGTTTTGAGTTAACAAATAAGTGGGAGGAGGGCTGCTGACCTGGCCTAGCCCTCTTCCACCCCACTTTAGCTGATTTTCAAATGTCCATAGAAGTAAAGGTTTCATTACTCTTTAAGTTTCTCTGGTAATGATTTGACTATTTAGTTAGTAGTAGTACCTCTAGCCATTTTATTTTATTTGGTTGGGCCTTGTTGTTGCGGGTTAGGGTAACGTATGTCAGTGTTTAATTTACAGTATATTGCCATTGAGCTTTTGGTCATGCTGCTCATTAAGAACAAACTGTTATATAAGGGGGTTTGTTCTTGTATGATTCTTTCTAAGGTTTGATTCTGTTTTTCTCCAATTAAATGGTTTCTTGCTGGATTATTGGTAAAAGTGTGAATAAATGTTTATTATAATTATTACTATTATTGTTACCCATACTTATATAATCAGACATGGATGGCTTTGTGCGATAGTTCCAACCAAATACCTTGCTGTGCCTTTTGTGTTTTTGTTGTTGTCCTATTGTTTTGTTCAGAAGTGTGGTGCTTTGCATCTGAAGAGATTTACAGTAGCTTTATTGGTGGGTTGCACATCATCCCTTCTCTCTCTCTCCCTCCCTGTTTCTTAGTCACTTGCTGCTTACTGTCATTCTACTTCACTTTCTGTTGGTCTTTATTTGCCTTTGTTTTTTACTCCATCTCCGCGCTGACTTCCTCTCCCTCTTTCTCCTCTCTAATTCTATTCATGAGAGGGGCACACTCCATCATTCTGTCTCCCTATATCTCTGTCTGCCCTTCATTTTCTCTACACCTTTCTGCACCAGAGTGAGATAGAGGGATGGAGAGAGAAGAGGAGAAAGAAATGGAGAGAGAGAGGGGAGAGATGGACAGATTAGGTGACAGTGATAAGCGATCGATCTCAAGGCCAAACAGCCCAGGGAGGATCCCCTCCTCCCCTCCCCTCCCTCTCCCCTCACTCTGTTCTTCTTTTTTCCCACTCTTCACTCCTTCACTCCTCTTCCCTTTCTTCTTTCTCTGTAACCTTTGTTCCCTTAAAACTGACAAGGGTTCATTAAGGATCCACTTTGTGTGTATAAGTGCATGTAAGTGTGTGTGTGTGTCTGTGTACGCACACTTTTGCCTGTCTACCTAGTTGATAAGTCATGAAGGATAGCTCCCTAAGGTGCCCCTAAAGAGCTTTTAGTGGCTTTCGATCACACACCCACACACACACACACAGATATGCGTACACATCAACACACACACACACACATCAACACAAACACAGGCCTCGTTAGAGTTTTTTACAAGCACAAAGCACTTGCTGAGTGATTGTAGGTCTTCCATGCATGTTGGTTCATGTCTGTCTATTCATTTTGTCACACTGTTGCTTTTCTGCTCAAACCCATGTGCAGAGAGGAACACCACAGGGACTGTCTTCCATCCACCCTCCTCCCTTGTCAGACCCACCTCCCATCATCCCCCTGTGCCTCAGAATGTGCCGGCCACAGCACATTGCTCTAACGAGGCTGTCTATTGATCAAGTGATGCTCTTTGTTCTGGAAGCCTAAATGGACGTTCAGCCACTCTCACCAGGCCTTTATGGGAGCTGTTATGGCTTTGGCCTGATTACAATAGAAGCACTTAAGATGTTCAACGCCTGATGTTTTATGCAAGAGCATGCTCAGCTTCAGAAGTGTACGTCTGCTATATACAGCATCCCCTAAGTGTATGCATATTAGCGTGCTTTTCCTCACGATGCTCATTGGTGGTTGGCCATCAGTTTTGTTTTTAATGTGAGAGAGTATTGGTTTAATGTAGATACTGATGATGCAGCTCAATTGGATGTTGGTATATAAACATAATTCACTCAGTCCATTGCTGTGACCGGAAAGTATCTGGAAATATTACCCACAATCCTTTTCACTAAATTCCAGGTTTTCCTCCCCTCACCACACCCATCACCTCCCTACCCCTGCCGCATCCTCACGATTAAAAAGCTTTTTCAGCCAATCATTCCCCCTGCTATTTATTCATCATGCATCCACTTCAAATATTTCACCATTCATCGGGAAATATATTGAATCGATGAATTATGAAAGTGTCCGTGAAGTTACGTGTGTCTCAAAGACCATCTGTGACTTCAGCCAGTGAGTTTAACACAGCCTCAACTTTTGTAGCATTTTGTGAAACACTGATTGTTTCTGGTATAACTTTGATCCATTGTCATCTGTCAAATTTGCTTAAATGAGAAGTGCTCTCTGTAATTTAACAGATGCCTCTTCTCTCTGGCGCCCTCTCTCTCTCTCTCTCTCTCTCTTTCTTTCTCTCTCTCTCTCTCTCTCTCTCTCTCTCTCTCTCTCTCTCTCTCTCTCTCTCTCTCTGTCTCAATAAGTTAGCTTATTTCAGTCAAAACAGCATAAATCCGATATTAAACCCAACCCCTGTGTATGCATCACACTGCATGCGGATGTGCTGAACTGCAAAGATGGTCAATTAGATAGCAACATATGATTTTCATTCTAGTACTTTGATAGTCTCTCTCCCTTTTCTTCTTTTGTCCCGTTACCTTATGACATTCTAACCCTTTCATAATCATATTTCTTTTGCTCACATTCGTGGTATTCTTTGAAATATTATATTATTATTATTATTAAATACATTTTTTTTCATGACAGAAATAATGAGTTGGTCTTGGATCATGTCCTCTTTTTCTTCTTGTCCTTATCTTGATCTTTGCTCATTCCCCAAATATCTGTCTAATGTTTCTTTTCCTATAACAGAAACAAAAAGGTCAGCAGTATTTATGAGAATTCATGTTTTTATCTTGAAAAAGGCTGACTTTTCAGTGGAGGAGATACGGCTGTATCTGTTTAACAGCTGTGTAATGTCAGAAACTTAGTGTATCAAATGATTTGTGTTTGAATTGATCCCTAAAACTGTGGGAGGTGTCAGTCAACCCAACTAAGCCTACACTGCTGACTGGATATGGAACATCTCGCATATATATACACACACACTTGACTAATGCCTCAACTGGGACATCTCACTGAGGCAACTGTGTGGCTGCATGTGTGTCCGTGATGAAGGGGCCCCTGCTGTGCCCTGATGGGGACATCAATACCAGGCGGTTTAGGCTTTCGACACACTAGCATCATGGTGTGGAGAGAGAGCAGCAGGTGGAGTGAGACAGGCACAAAATGGAGGACAGACAGAGGGGATAATATTGGACGGAGTGATTATTTTGTTGTAAATGTAGATTTAAACAACATTTGGGAGACTTGGAGAAGGTTGAAACATACATTTGAACGTTGCAACCAAAGAATATGAAATCAATTCAGCCCCAAACTATAAAAGATTATTGTAATTATACACCATATGTACCATATGCAGTACAACATACGGTCTCAGTTTTAGCCGTCAGAAAATAATTGGACCTTTTGTAATACTGATTGGTAGTCATTTTATTTTATAAAGTCTTGCAGTGTCCAGCCGTGGTATGTGGTAAACGTGCAGTATGCTGTGTTGAAGCAGGAGACCCTGACAGCCAGCTCAGGTCAGTGGATGAGATGAAGGAGACAGCTGGGGAGGAGTGTATGTTCTGGTAAATGTAAGGACGCAAGGATGGAAGGCATTCTCCAACTGCGCTAACTTTAGACCACACATGTCGGTAAACCTCCCAAAACCTGTCCACAGTGTGTCACCACTTGCTCCCATAAAGCCCCCTTTGTGAGTGTGTGTGTGTGTGTGTGTGTGTGTGTGTGCACGTTTATTGGGGAGCATTTCTGTGTTTGTGCAAACTAGAATGCATAAATAAACAGCACAAAGGGGCCAAATCATTTGCTAGTATAACAAATCCTGTCTCTGTGTTGAAATTAAATTTTCTCTCCAGAAGCTTATTGTTTCAATTTCCTACTCCACGAGGCAAGTTCAAAAGTTCATGAACTCACAGTTGGAAGTGTGAACAGAATGTAGCTTGTGCCCACCAAGACATGACCTACAGACCTTGTTTCAGTGCCAATACCTTCTGTCTCGCTTCACAGGGGAAAACTCAACTAGGCCAATTAGTTTGAATTCAGAACTAGTTTTAGTTCAGCAAAAATCAATCAAAATATCTATTATCAGAGGAATGATCTGGAAAGGGACTTGTGTGTGTGTGTGTGTGTGTGTGTGCGCGCATATATTTGGATGAGTGGAAAGATGTGCAGAGAAAGGTAACACGTGGACAATGAACATCACCTGGCTTTATGTATCTTTTCACTATTCGTAGTGAATTATTTGGATAAGGATCGTTTTTTTCTGTTGTGAAGCTCATACAAATACGAGGATATGAAGCAAATAGAGATGAACAGGATCAACAAACACCCATATACTGAATATCAACAGAAATGTGCACACGCACATATGTACATACAGAAAGGTCACCCTCCTTACACGCACCATGTTTGTAACACTAATTGCCCGTGGCTCACTCTCCAGGACAGCAGAACAAAGGCACGCTGAGCATCTTTTAGCTTGTTTGACGTGACATAAAGCTCTGTTAAACTGAAAGAGTTCCTGCTCCGTCAAACTGGGCCTTTTAAACAGGGCTGAGTTGGGATCAAAGGCAAGGACAGCACTGACTGCTCCCACTTTGCGCAGTTTGATCCTGTTTGCTGCTCATTCCAAAGAGAAACACACTTAGTCTCCTCACAGGGAAACAGAGGAAAGTTCCACCCATCGTGCAAAGTATTCATAAGCAGCTGCCATCACAACAGACAAGGAAAAAAAAACCTTTGCAATTTGTAACATTTTCACTTGGAGGTCATTCACGCTGAGCTTTTCAGATTGCTGTGGCACATGGATTAGGCCATTTTAAAATATAGAACATGAATTTGCTACTAAAATATATAGAATAGGAATGCATATTTACAGTGAGACTGCAAATAACTTTGATCATCACAGCAAATTGATTAACCAGACATGCTTCTTAATAAAGCACTTGCTTTTTTTTTTCTTTTTAATAGAGTTGTCTGTCAGACACACAAAATATCCAGGTTGTCTATACTCTGAGCAATGAACAAGGTCTGTATGCAATAAACACAAAAAATGCAGCCAGATCAAAGCCTCAGTCATCTAAGCCATAACTGCAAAGTGGACCTGAACTATACAGTTTAACTTTTAGGGATTTATGTGTGCATGTTATGTGCATGTATATATGCATTCAGATTTGTGCGTGTTGGTGGGTGTACGTTAGCATGTGCATGCTCACGTCTATATTATTTAGTGACCTTTGCTGCCCTATATAAGGCAGGCATTGCCCACAATAAGACATATAAACCGAGCACCCGACACACCACTTAACCTTGACAGCTTCTCCATGGGAGGCTGACCCTGAAGGTCCTGGAAAACACTTTGTTCATACCAAGCGTGCGTGCACACACACACAAACTTGGTGCATTAATACAGACTTACACTCTGCACATGCAGGCACACATATGCCTAAACAGTGTAGGAGCTTCATGACCATATAGCTTTTAAACAGGCATGAGGAATTAGCAGGGAGAGGCCCATGTGTCAGCCCCCCCGCTGACAAAAATACTGTTAAACCCTGGAGTTACAGCTACTGCTTTGTCCTCCTGACCGCCTTGCAATATCTCTCTGCCTCTATACATCCCTCTGAGACACAGACACAGACACACACACACACACACACACACACGCACACACACACACACACACACGACTAGACACTAAAATATATGCAAACACAAATATGTAGAAGTGTTTTACTTTTACCAAGCAGGAAATCCAATAATTTACTGATTTCAGTGTCTACAATATTGCTGCGTTTCTCTGTTTTTCATCATTGTAAATTAAATATTTTAAAATGTTGGGCTGTTTTTCAAACAAAAAGGTGTGAAGACACTTTGGGCTCTGGGAAAATGTGATTAACATTTTTAACTTTTCCCGCACATTTAATAGACTAAATGTTTAATCAGTGTATCAAAATTATCAGTTGATTAACTGATAATAAAAATAGTTGTTGAAAGCATTTTAGCCTACATACATGAACACTACACATGCCTATCTGTGCATGCCAGCATAAATGCCTGTTTTGAAACAGAAAGAATCTTTCTTATGTCTAGAAACGTCAGGCCCTTATTGGAAAACATTGCTGCTGTTTGCCTTGTGCCAAGGCTGGTTATGACGGACTTCTTTTAAAACACTCTGCATTTTACAATCAGCAGATGCTCTAGATCTTACCACCTTTTCCCTTTCGCTGCCACATCAACCAAATGTCCTGTCTGCCAGATCTCAGATTCAGTACCAGAGTCACAACACTGAGGATGGTGGAATTTTGATTGTTCTCAAAAGTTGTGATTGAACTTGAAAGTTGTTATCTGACTGGAGAGAAGACAGTGCCGTACAGCCCCCTGTAAGCTGATTGTTATCACTGTGGTTTTCACTGTTGCGTTTGTGTAGTGAGTGTGTGTGTGTCGTATTTATTAGCCCTTTTATAAATCCTAGTTTCAAAATTTTAAACTTGATTTGGATTGCCAATAGGATGATAGCATCAGGGACTATAGCTGTTTTTCTGTTATTTTATGCATGTGTCAACACTGTCTCTTAAGGCTGTATTGTGTGGACTACATTATGACTGAAACATTTGTACACTGTCTAGACTGTTGCAGATAATAGAAGGGGCAAAACATGAAATGATGTGACAAAACATGCCATCACATAACGAAATCCTTTGGCACAAGCATGTATAAAAATAATCCTTCAGTACAGTGAAATAATATTAGTTTTTTTAGTGTCCCTGCAAGAAGAAAAAGCTGAAGCCTCCCTGTGTCTATTGAGCAACATACAGTGAGTGAATTAGACTATTCTAAAATTCACTGGGTAGAGTTTAGAACATGCGCAGGTTTCCTCTTCTTTATTGTACTGCATTTTACTTCACAGCCCACTTGTATTGCCTTAAGACAGTAATTAGTGTAAAAATGAATGGTTGATGTATCATCTCATTATGGGAACAAGCTAAATCCATTAAATTAAACTTTTACAAGGAGCACAAGCATGGGAAAACAAGAGGAGGAAAGATTAGGATAAAGATCATTGTGGAAACTGTGAGAAACTCCACCTAGAGCAAATATTTGTGATAGGAATCCCAACAAGCTGTGTCATATAATTTTTACTCAGTGGGGTGGATGCTTGATGCCTAACAAAACATTTCTAGACATGGTTTTATCATAACCCATCTGCTCAGGCTCATATTATATGAAACTATCCAGGAGTAACCAAGACTGAAATATGAGAATCTAGCAAAGGGTGCACGACGCAGAGTATTAACCAATGGAGAGACCTCTCATTTAACCAGACTGTTTACATCCGTAAGATTCCCAGCAGCACTTTGCTCCCATCTTTATAAGCAGCTATACATTTTCATATACAGTAGATCAATACATTTCATAATAATAATAATAATAATAATAATATTTGTTTGTATTCATATAGGGTCTTCCAGGAGATCCAAGGATGCTTTACACAAGGGGGCAGACAAAAAAAAAGACGAATGTGTAGAGATGACTGAGTTAATTAAGTCTATATGCGTTGGTGAAGAGGTAGGTATTTAGAAAATGTTTGCCACACTAAAAGCTCTGTCCCCAAAGGTCTGCAAGCCGGTGTGTGGTATAAAATGGCACAATCTTCACTGTATTAAAGTCACATCAAATTGCACTACATTTGTACAGTAATGAAACTTTTTAGATTTTTTAGATTTACAGACAAAATGTTACAGCAGTGTGATATTCCCTCTTTGACAATCTAATGAACTGCTTCTCAAAAATAATCTAAATTGGATCGCAGATCTGTGAGCAAAGATTATACTTTTTTTGGTAGCTTGGTGACATTTTTGATGTTATCTGAAGCAATTTGAAAGGGTTATATTAGCTGTAGAGTGTCCTCACTTGTTAAGAGGAATCCCTCAAGAAAGCAGGGGACCTGCAAGGTTTTCACATGACAACAGTGATGTATAGATGGGCACTACTATAGCTACAATCTGTCAGTAAAGCAATTACATCTCACAGATAAACACATAACAGTCACCATTTGGCTTCCCATGGCTCCCTCTTTAAGTGTAACATACCTACCTCAGCTTAAATCTGCTGCACTCACAGAGAGCCTGAAACACACTCTGCATACACACATACGCACAAAGTAATACATACAGTACAGTGGTATACAGTCAGTAGTCTGTGAACTGTGAAAGGGTCGAGGGTTTTATGAAAGTGGTGACATTATAACATCCTGACACAGCTCCATGGCAACCTACCTTGAAGGTCAGTGTGTGTTTAGATATACAGTATATGGGGATCAGTATGTGCGTGTGCATTTATGTTTACATGGCTGTAATGCTAGTCTTAATGATCAGTGCAAGGTTGAACACATAGGTTTGCTAAGATGAAAGAAAGAGAGCATACACATGTTCGTTGGTCCTCTTTTCATCACTGCTTGTTTTTCTTCTACCCACGTTAACCCTTTCCCTTTATGTTTCGCTCCATCTTTTGCAGCTTTTAAACCTTCATACATGCCTTTCTTCTTTTTCCCTCCTCCCACTGTGGATCTCTCCTGCTTCCCCCACATGGTATGCTTCCTTTAATTTTTTGTCCATCTCTGTCCTTTTTTTGCCAGCTTTCCTACTCATTTCACTCCTCCATCCATCTGCTGATCATTTGTCCTAAGAGACAGAGTGAGACAGAGTGAGAGAGGGAGGGAGGGGGGCAACAACAGAAGAAAAGTGGGCTGACATTCTTCTGTAACGTGCCTAATACAGGTGGGCCACAGAAAGTAGGGGAGACAGGAATGTGCGTAATAGCCCTTTCCTGCAGGAGATATGACGTAGGTATACTGGAAACGTGCTCTCTTTTTCGATGCCTTTTTTTAGACTAATTAGAAAGTAGATTATAGTCATTAAATATCAATAAGAAATACAAGGTTTATCATTAATATAAATGCCTGTTCACAAAAGCTGAGTAGTGTCCAGTCTGTGTTCGACCCAGATCTGGAGGGAGGCCACGAACCCACGTCCGGTGACTTGTCAACCCATTCAAATCTACTGCTATTGTGTGAGTCTGAAAGGAGTGCAAGTGTGGCTGTGTAGTAGTAGGAGGTCATGTTGCTTGATTCAAGTTCTTCAAAATGTAAAGGAGGTTCTACTGTGTTTTATCTACAGGTGTTCTATGGAGTATATCCATCAGAAAGATGAAGGTCTAGGTCTCCAGGATTTAAGTGTGCGGATCCTTCTATTATCCATATTTTGAGGTTTTGGCCCTTTTGCACCTAAGCAATGGTGCAAACATGCAATGATTGTGTCTTTGTTTACACATGCATGTTTCCCCACCTATCAAAGTGTTTAGTTATGTCACTTGTACTTATATAAGCATTAATTGCCATATGGGTTGTTTGTGTTTATCTAACCTCCTGGAACCTTTACACCGCTATAGCTAGCTATTCAGATCTGAGTGCAGGTAATGGAGTGAACAACAGACCAAGGTTTCAGCTCTATCCCTATCTGTATAGGATGCCCTTCCCTCTCTCTCTCTCTCACTCACTCACTCACTCACTCACTCACTCACACACACACACACACACACACACACACACACACACACACACCCACACACATTAGGAGGACATGTTACACGTCTCAGAGCCATTTCATTGCTGCTGTTCTGTCTCAGCTGCCAAATACCTTGTCACTATAAAACAATGACTTATGATTAATGGCAAACCTGTCTCGCACTCAATGATGTATAGCTATTAATTGACACTAACTGCCCATGTGTGACCGTGCATAAACTCACATGCATCTATGGGCGTGCACGTGCCCACTCTGGACCTGGTAAACATGTCAGAGCGTACAGTATTTACAAAGGGATTGAAGTGGGTTTGGGGCAGCAATGATTCAGGAGAATGGCCCCAGGGTCTGACAGGATGTTGGAGGATGTGTCATTTTTCCCCAGACTCCCTTGGTGACGAGCAGAGACATAAAGAAATCCTTTTACACACAGAGAGATATACACAGGCCCACATACACACACTCTTCTATTCACTCACATATATAGCCTACACACATCAGTGTTATACACCCATAAAAATGGTTGTTTGGCAGAGTAGTAAGTAGATGAGCTCAGAGGAAGTATCTGTCTATCTTTTATTTTTTTCTGTTTTGGACTTGAGCTCCAGCATGGTAATGCAGACTACATCAAACACTCGCTGGAGCCCTACATCTCGCTGTTTCACTCAGCTTTAAGAGCAGAACAAGAACTTGTCTGTCACTGCTCCTAATTCATTGTCTCCCTGGGGCAAAATGAGCGCTGACAGACATAAATGGGAGAAATGAATATCGTAAGATCACAGTCAAGGGTGGCGATGGTGGGGGGGGGGGGGGGGGGGGGGGGTGGGGAGGTGTG
>JAVQJD010058020.1:0-33290 GCA_036023655.1 Nannoperca australis
ATCCCTGAAGGGAAATTGCTTTTTGATACAGTTACAATGCTCGATAAAGTTATTGAAAAAAGAATAATAAACAGTAGAAAATAGAGGGTGTAGAGGTGTAGAGGGAGGGTCCGAATATCACCATATCAATCAATATCACCCTGCGCGTTTGTAACTTGTTGTTAGCTGTGTAGTCACCCCCTTAACAAATCCCACCTGCAGCGTTTTGTTTTCTCGCAGCAGAAGCTTCCCAGCGTCCTGCCGGTGCTTTTCCCACACAAAACATGAGAAATCAAAACAGTGTCATTTTTAGGCTTAATTGTGGCTAGAATTAAAACTGTTGCTGAGATATTGTTTTTCAAAAATAGCCAATCATGTGTAGATTTGAAAACAACCTGCGTAGCAACAGTTGCTAGGCTGCAGCTGCTGTTTGGGGGCGTGGCTTAGCAGACACTTCCTTTGATATGTGACATCAGGTTCTAGAATGCCTTTGATGCTTTGATCATGTAACATACACAAACATATAAATAGGACATGCATTCATCCAGTCAGCACATTCTTTTAGTCTTCATTTCTACAAGTGTTAAACTTAGAGACCCGTACGTGAAAACTAAGCCAAGCGTTGAATATAATCGACTAATTCTACAGTCATTTTACCATGGATAGAATAGTAGGTTCCCGGAGCGAGGAGATCCCAGAGATTAAGGTAGCTACCGTTCGCCCATTCATTGAATCCTTCTTTACAAAGCTGACAGGGGAACAGTGGAGAACATTGAAACAAGGTAACCCTGATGATGCCACCAAAGTTCTGCTGGCAGAGTTGCTTTTGGACTTTATAACATTAGTGTCACATTCCTTGTTGGCAGGAATTAAGAGCATAAATGTAATCATGTCTGAGGAAAGTGTTCTGTCCAGTCTCGGCAACACACTTCCTCAGAGTTTTGCTAAGGTTCTGGACATTGAAGAGCAAGTCCACTGTGTTAGCTCAGAACGCTTGACAAACATGATTGTTAAAGAGGTTGCAGCAAGTGTTAACTCTGCAATCTGCGCTAGTGTAGACACCCTGGACCCCGTAATGACTCCGCGCATTACTCCCCCGCATAGACTTAATTTCATGGTTAGTCATGTCTGCCAAATGTTAAAAGCATTCATGGGAAAGATGAAAGATTTGTGCACACCTTGCCAACGTAGTAAGAGAGCAAGTAAGACCACCTCCATACAGAGGGACACTGATGGACAACCAGAGATGGAACATCTGATGGTGACAGGCATTGATGACCGCTGCCAGTCATCAGCAACATTTGTGGGACCAGAAACACCAGAGATGGTCTCAAGAAGATTAGAGGACAGCTATTTGATCGAAACAACAAAAGCAGTCCAGGAAATAATTAACAAACAGGTCACTGAAATCACAGAACCTCTTTTAGATGATTTGACGGACTCTGAGTACGAGTTGCTGCAATCTGACACCTCGCAGGAGATAGAAGTTATTGCAGATGACATCGCTAAGTTAATTGTTGGAGACGTTGAGAGTTTGGAAGAGAGAGATTCTACAAGCCCAAAACTGGAACAGAAGAGGAACCTGTCTTTGGAAGGAGTGAGGAATAAGTTAAAGACCTTTTTTGCACAGAGCTTTGCCAAAACATGTATACATCGCATCGTAGCACAACTGAAGACCAAATTCTGCCACGACTCCAAAGTTGAAAGCAGACAGTCAATGCAGTCACTGGTTGCAGATGTTGACTATCTGCTTCTGAAAGAGGATGAGGATGAGAAACAACAACATGGCAAAGAGGTTTGCGTGTTTCGTAAATTGGAAAAAGATATTCCTAACGATAACATGCTGGTATTTACAAATGAACTTAGTGATCTCCTCTACAATCATATCAAGGATAGGACAATGCCTGATATCCCAAAATCAGTTAAAAGAAAGGCATATTGCAGGACAGAGTTGGGTTCTCAGTCACGAGATATCATTTATAGTGACATACACAGCAAAGTGTGGCGTTTCCTTGGAGTGATGAGGTGGTGGATAGACTTCCAGGCTAGCACCCAGAGTGACAAGGTGACGCTCGCTTTAAAGGACAGAGAGTCAGAGACACCAACACAATCACCAGAGCCAGTAGCACCGACACCAGAGCCGGTGTCACCGGCACCGACACCAGAGCCAGTGGCACCAGCACCGGCACCAGAGCCAGTGGCACCGGCACCAGAGCCAGTGGCACCAGCACCGACACCAGAGTCAGCCGCACCAACGCAGGTACCACAGTTAACCGAGGAGAGTGTACCCTTGGCAACTGCTTCGGTGTCCAAAGTTGTGCGAGACGCAACAGCACAGGAAGATAGAAACAAAACGTCTGTCAGGATACTTGTGGAGAAGCTAGTTTCACGGACCTTCAACAAAGCAAGGGTCAACTGCACTTTCGGAAAGCCAGAAACCATCATTAAGCGCTTGTTCGAAAAAATATGGGCCGAAGTCGAGGGAGAAGATTTTCACATCAACACTGACACTTTTAAAAACCTGGACAAGGCTGTTTTCAAGGCCTTGTGCAAGAAGTGGCTCTGTGCAGACAACTTGCTAGTTTCCATGAATTTAGGGGAACCAGCAATTGAAGAATTTATAACATCGTCTTTCATATATCGCCTGATGACACCACCAAAGAAGTTTTTCTTCTTTGGGCGAGCCTTTTCCAATCCCTTCACTTTAGCCTTCAGAAAGAATTAAGATTGGTGTTATTTAAGTGACATTCAATCAATATCAAATTTAATAATGACATATCGATTCATCTTGAAATAATAAATTGCCTTGAGATTCTCCTTTTTCCCCTTCTAGATGAATCCTCACATCCAGATCACCTCCTGCTCCACCGGTCTCTGTTCTACAGAGGCCTGTGGAGCACGTTGCCTAGATGTGAGGCATGACTTGCGCTCTCAAGGCCTCCTCAGCAGTGTATTCTCACAGCTGGAAGGCGACGGTTCGATTCCTGGGCCTGAGCCTTTGAGTTTGTGTGCCTGCTTTGGGGGCCCGGGTTTACTCCGGGTGCTCCGGTTTCTCCTTAAAACCATGCAACAACTTACACTTTTAATAAAATAAAAATAATAATAAATAATAAAATAATAAAATAATAAATAAAAAAAAATAAAAATTAAATTTCTGCTTATCACTCTTATCATTTGCTGTCAGAGCTACAAATATTCAACTTCGGTTAAAGTTCTGTTGATTCACTTTCACTCAGGTCAAACATTTAAAGTAGAAAATAATACATAATTGGGGTTACAGTTTGTAAGGACCCCCAAAGGAGCAGATATAAATACCCAGTTGTCCTCACTGGCATTAACATCAACATGTTGACATTGGATATTACAGTAGCTGAACACAAGCGTGTGACTTTGGCTTTCTGGTAGGACTTATAGTAACACAAAGAGGCCACTAAATGGTGCTGTTCTCCAGGTCATTTATGTGCTACAGATCAGACGTTTATTAATCTTCATGGGAGTGTGATAAAGTTAAAACAGTCAGCAAAGCAAAACAAACCATCTGTCTCTGTTGATAATTAAAAAAAAAGATGTCTCTGCTTCTGTGGCAGAATGGATCTGAATGAGCAGTGACACTGTCTTGCTGCTTGTTGTTGCTCTAGCTAACAGGAGCTAACTGGCTATAATTGCTACCAATTGTGAAGCTTGTTTGCTTAAGAGATGAAATGATGAAATAACCACTGAAAGAATGAGGTTGAGTTTTCATAATTGAATAATTTCACAATCTTGGTTTATTTAAATATTTCATACTGTTTACTCTAATATTTTTAATTATTTTTAATTTGTTTATTTATTCAATATTGAACTCTTTGGGGCTCCATGAATATGAGCTTTGGGTGATATGAAGTGACAAATGACTCCAAGGGTAAATAAACAGCTCATCCAATCAGTGTGGCTGTAGGCAAGAACTCTATTATAACATCAGTGGTGGACGAGTGTGTGCGCGCCTGTTGTGTTCGCAGCTCATTGGTTTTGACGACTCACCCCTCGCACAGCATGGGTGTTTTTAATAGTCTCCTCATCATGTGCGTCCTGTTTGTTTGTGTCCCCCCCTCTTCGCCTTCAGACTGCCAATAAATTTCCCTGCAGAATCACTCTTGCTGCTTTTCTTGCAGTTTTATGTGACGTTGATGGTGAGCGATTGTATGCTGGATCACATGGCCATCCATTTTTTAATGCTCTGATTGTGTAACAGACAGCAGGGACATGTCTGTCTCATCTCCACAGCTCCAGTTTGGCATTTTCCCTGTTGTCATGGTGTGAAACTTTCTAACTAAAGTAGATTAAGAAACAGGCTATGCTAGGACATGTACAGTATACATCCCAGCAACTGAGTCAGCAGTGCAGTGGACAGATCATCCTTTGTTCATGGTTATGTAAAAATGCTTTATGGAGTATGTATTGTCACAGTGGGTGCAGGACAGTGACTGTTTGCCTACAGTGAGGTATAAGAGCTCTCTTGAACTTGAGGTGAGTCATGAGATGTTTTCACCGGTGTCTAACACTCCCCAGCTCTGGCTCTCCTATACACACATTTCTGCTCCATAAAGAGTAATAGTTGTATGGGTTAAAATGTTGGTATGCATAATATTAATAATAATAGTTTGAATAGTTTGAGCTTGTGTGTAATTAGATGGCTAAAATGTATACTAATTATTTGTACAAGCTGGAGTTGCCTTGTGCAGTTTCTGTATTGGTCACTATATGCTGGTTCCATTAGACTGTACTGAAATGAATGGGGGGGGTTAGAGTCTGAATTAAACTATTGGGGGTTTTTTTGCCACTAGGAGGCAACATAAACCAGCTATAAACACAACACTGACAGCACACTGTTTATGTTGATATCTCAAACTTGTTAGCAAACACTTTCTTATTTACACATCCAGCTGACACAGAGGATCATTAAGTTTGAGTCATGTTTTTGGCCAGCTGATGAATGTAAGTCCAGTGTTCAGTGCTGAGCAGGTAGTATTCAGTGGGGCTTTATGTCTTCTTCATTAAATACAGCTGCCTGCTGAGGCCAAAAACATGCTGATGATGATAGTGGTGATTCAAACCAAAAGAGTGAGCTGAAAGGCACCATATAGGTCTGTAGAGCTGAGGAGAACTGTAGTCAGGTGATAATTGTCTGTGGGTTTGTCACATGATCCATTATGCTTCGATGGGGGGTTTTGCTGGTTCATCCCACCTCATTTCCAAACAGTTTTCTTTACATTAGAGGATGGTTCAAAACACACATCACTGTGGACACCTTCTGTTCACTTATGATATCTATGCATAAGCATTCAGCCTATGTGAGTTTTCAACAGAGTCAGTGTGGTCATGCCTAACTGTACTATTCATTTCACTATAGACCGACATTGACAGCATATGACTCTTTCACTGGGCTTCAGTCACATTACCTGTAGCCACTGAGGGTCAGCTTAACCAATGAGATTTCTTTTTTCTGCTTTTAGAGTAGCTGAATCCCAAATGCTTTATGCAAAACATGCACCTGCCGGCCACTCTGTGAAAAATATAAGCAAGGCAGCCTGACGTCCCACATTTTCCAGAATGCCTGCTGAACATCTGCTGCATTATGCACCGTACCCAGAAGGAGGGGAGTCACTAGAGTGATGCAGCCTTGAATTTTATATTGTCTGGAGAGAAAACGCCAAGCTTCCTATTACAAGCTGTCGTACAGATCCATAGTCTAAATTATTTCTAATGCCCAGCTGCACCTTTAAAAGAAAATTACACCCTAAAATAGAATTTACATGTCATCTCTACTACACTGTACAACTCAGTTCTTACAAGGAAATTGGACCCATTCTTTCCACAAGATGGACAGGTATGTAACACATTGCAGTGATAGGATGAGATCTTGGAGTTGCCCTATAGTCCGTTAATTATAAAACAACAGCCATGGTGATAGGCACTGATAACAATCTGGAAGACAACATGATTTAAAATGAAGTCAGTCTTTCTAATGATCACCCAAAAATGTCATATCGGTTTGAGGAATGTTTTAATTTCCAGTTTAGAGAAACTGCACTTGTTGGTATTGGTTGTTGGAAAAAGTATTACATTATTTCCGTTTTAGGGTGGATTTCCTCCATAAACGCACGGAGACAAGCGTGCGTTCGTGCGCTCCCAACTTCACAATACGAGAGAGGGAGGAGAGAGCTGTTTACATTGTGAACCAGACCGCACAGTTCTAGTCATCCACCTGCACCGCCGGGACAACAGCTGTCTCGCTTAACACTGTCCGTGAAACCGTTACCATTTTGCGCTTTACGCACAGTCATGCTTTTGACGCACAGGTGAACTTCACAAGGAAAGTGTTGGAAGACCGAAAGAAAACCCCCATCTCGTCTATTCCACGCTCTCCTCCTCGTTCCTTCATCTTAATTGCTGGGAGCAGGAACAGGTTATCGGAGCCATGTCCAGGAAGAAGGCAATAAAAGGCAAAGGGAGCTCCAAGAGCCCCAAGGCGTCGCCGAGCAGCGGGCGGACGGGGAAAGGTCTCTCCGCCGCTGCCGCTCCGTCCTCCGGACTGGTTTATCCCAGCAGACCGTCCCTCAGCAACAGCGGAGAGTTTTATGACATTGCCTTCAAGGTGGGTTTAGAGTTCAGGCTTAACTTCCTCAAGTCAAGCAATCAATTACCAAATTACAACAGGTGCAGCCAATTAAAAAACTTCACACTTTAAAATATGTCTATGTATATGTATAATGTGTCTTCTTCCTTGTTTCTCCTTTGTTTAAATTCTACTTTTCAAGATAATCTATGAAACACAGAGTGTATGTGTGTCGAGTCACATCAGCATGACCATACACAACCTGTCTTATTAAGGTGTGTTAGGTTTAATATTTTGTTGTCCTCTTTTCGTTAAGAGACACTTTGTAAACGTTTTCAGAGAGGTGAGACGGCTGTGTATGGAAACCCATTTCCGACCAATACAAGACAGAATTATTTTGATGTAAGTTAATAAAATGGATTTTGACATATATATTTAATTGTATATGTATACAATAATCTGACCAACTGTGAGTACTTGTATTGTTATTACAGTATACAATGCAATGTGAATAAGTGGTGGATAGAAAAGTTCATTTCACCATTATTCCCCACAGAAGGAACAGTCCCAAATGCAGAATAAGGTAGATTGTTCTGTACATGTATAAAATACTATCAGGTATATCTGCTGTGTCTCCAACCTGGTCCCTGCAAATTCAAAAGTGTAGGAATAACAGTGTATTGGCAGACAGGATCATTAAGAGCTGTGCGCCACACCACTTAACTTAAAAGTGCAGTAACAACAAGGAGATGGTTGAGAGGGCTTTCTATTATGTATGAGATCAATTACCAGCAGCGCAGGAGAAGGCTTTTTGTTTAGCAGAACATCTGGGCTGCTACTACACATCCCAAAATGCACCAGTTGATTTGAGTTTTTACCCAGTCTCTACATTTTCATTTTGTAAATAATCCTTCACTTGTTAGAATGCTGTGTATATGTATAAAACAATCAATCCCAAGTCAGAAATGTACTCTAAAGTCACTCTAAGCTTGTTTGTAGCCTGCAGAAGACACAATGTCTCTGCAGGAATGTTATATAATATCATAGTGTTGCCACCACTAAAACAGATAACCCCCCCCCACACCACACCACCACTACCTTTTCATAAACTAAAGTATTAATTATATTATATGTATATCACTTTAGAAACAAAGTATATTGAACGTGTGAAATGGAGATGATCAAGACTTCAATGAGCATATGCAAATATCTAAATTCTCATCCGTGGCAGCTGCCGTTAATTCTCCTGTTTAACAACTGATCCTGTGACAGCGCGGCCAAAATCCCTGCTCCCGGCTCAACTTTGACATTGGATAATGCACAAAGTTGTAACAGTTCAGCGTCACAAATATCACCTCTGCTCACAGCAATTCGAACACAATGGATTTCCATATCAGAGCATATTGCTGCTAATAGAATGTAAACTAATTACATTAGAAAAGCGTTAACATGTGCAACACGGCGTAGACGCAGGGTTACCACATGGTACGAAAGCGAACAGGTTGTGTGTTGTCTGATGGGTATGAGAGGGAAACAAACAAACTCTTGGTCCCACCTCTCTCTCTCTTTTAGTCCCATTGGTCTGAACAATCTGCTCTCTCCCACTGGAGAGAGTGATGCTCTGTTTCCCTTGTAGATGGGTTGTGTGTGTGTTGCGTTGCATTGCCTAAACTCCTGTGTATTTGTAGATAACTTTTTAGCTGAACTGCCCCCCCCCCGCACACACCTCAAGCACCTTCCCACACATACTCACACACACAAGACCTTGACTTGTATCATCCAAAGCCCGCTCTCTTCTGTCTGTCTGTCTGTCTGTCTGTGTCTCAGGTGATGCTGGTGGGGGATTCGGGCGTTGGGAAGACATGTCTGCTTGTTCGCTTCAAAGATGGAGCCTTTCTAGCTGGGAGCTTCATCTCCACTGTGGGCATTGACTTCAGGGTAAACACACCCACACACACACACACAGAGCGGAGTACAAAATGAAGGTGTTTGGATGATTTCATCGTTGCTGCAAATGCTTTGTTGGTATGTGATTACAGAAGGAGTTAAACAAAAGCAGGTTTCTCATTTCTAGCCTGTGACAATGAAATGACAAGTACCAGTGGCAGATTAGATTAGCTAGCTAATTATGGTAATGTATGAGTTTGTTGTCTTTGGCTGACCTTTTACCGTTTCCAGCTGAAGGATTTTCAAAACATGAAAATGGAGTAATAAATGGGGCGGTTACTAGAGTGTGAACTCATATTTAGAGCATGTCCGAGCTGCTAACGTTAGCCTCACAGATGGAATTGCACAGAAACGCCTTAACAAACCTAAGCAGAGATCAAAAGTTAGCCTTAAAAGTCGATGTGCCGGCTCTCTTCTCTTGTCTCCGTCTTATTTGAGAAGGAGACTTGTAATGTGTTTAAACCCTGCCAGCAAGCAACACCAGATTCCCCCTATGGGACGCCACATATTTCATCTGAATTAAGCTAAATTAAAAAGTTAATTTAAAGTGAGGTTATTTATTGACAGGCTAATCTTTCTTTACTGCAAACAGCTAACCTATTTTCTGCCCATTGTG
Organism: Nannoperca australis; assembly: GCA_036023655.1. NCBI lineage: Eukaryota > Metazoa > Chordata > Actinopteri > Centrarchiformes > Percichthyidae > Nannoperca > Nannoperca australis. The sequence continues at coordinate 9,138 of JAVQJD010058020.1, forward strand.
CCCTGCGGAAAATCGCCGATGAGGGTTACAGTGGCATTAAAAAAAATTTTAAAAAAAGGACGGACTTTAAGTGTCACAGCAGTGGACTAGAAGCAGTGACCCTTCTCGCTCCTCCAAGCAAGATCCCTATAACTACAGAATCTGACACAGCTGTTTGGAGAAAAAAAACCTTCCCCTAGGAGGTTTTCTCAACCCTGTTTTACTGATTCTGTCATCCACAGCAGAACAAATGTAACAGGAGAAAAGTTAAATTCCAGTATAGTAAAGCCAATAGCAGGAAGGAGTGCAGGAGCTGAAAAAACACTGTTGATGGGGCTCAGCAGGATGTCTTAGGATGTGTAATTGACAACCCCGGCACAACTGGAATCGCAGGTGTGTGGTACATTAACAAGACCACACTTCATAGAAAGCATACAACATAATTTGGCGTTGAGTCCTGGAAACAAGTCTTTTGGTTGTTATTTTACCTGATTCCTCGCCTGTACCGAGCAAGGGAGAAACTTTGAAACAAATGCTGCTTTCCTGCGGCATCGAAAATAGGACAGTGGTGTTAGGAGACGGCATCAACTTTGTTTTGGACTAAAGAAAACAGAACAGTCTTTCACAAAAAAGTACCACAGGCAATAGAGGTAAAAATAGAAGGGAAAAAACTCTTTTAAAGCTCTTGTAACTGTGTTGAGTCTTTGCAGACTTTGCAGGAAGAATTGGTCATTATCACTTCCATAAAGAAACAGAATAGAGAGCATGCACCTCCCAAATCCTTCACAGCATCTGTATCAAAAGACTTTATTGTTTGCCTGACAACGCCTACAAACTTTCTTTGAAATGTTACTTCATTAAGTTTATTGGAAACCATTGGTACAATGTGCGGCTTCTTTGTCTGTTTCAGACCTCATTATCACCCCCTATACCATGGAACTGGTCCTGGTGCTGAAGGGTGACCGTATGAGCAGATTATTATGATGAAATCAAAACACACATCTGTAATTGCACATTATCTGTCGTTACTAACTAATTATTATTCACTTTTGCACACTCCATTGTACCCTCACATCAGCACTCAGATACATACATTTGTACTTGTATACTTGTGAGGCTCCTTTTCATCAAAAGTAACTCAGTCTCCAACCCATACCCCTAACCCGTAACTCAATTCTAACCATAAAGAGCTACTTTGACATTTTGGGCAACACGGTTTGAGTTTATTCGCCTTCTTGCTGAGATTTACATGAGAAGATTGATATCACTCATGTATGCAGGCTAAACATGAAGCTAGAGCTGAACATTGTTAGCTTAGTTTACCTTGCTCTGACAAAAATAGGTAACAAAATCGTAACATAAACAATTGCTTGTTAAGAAAGTCACTTTGCCAAGCTGCACAGTAGCAAAGGAGATGTAGCGTGTTAATTAGTGAGCTTTAGAGGTGCCGGTAGGTGGATATTGTTACCTTTGGACTTAGCCAGGCTAGCCGTTTCCCCTAGTTTTTGTCTTTATGCTAAGCTAAGTTAACCGTCTCCCGACTTTAGCTTCATATTTAGTCTACAGATACGAGAATGGTATCGAGCTTCATCATCAAATTTGGCAAGCAAGTAAATAAGCATATTTTCCCAAAATGCAGAGCTATTCCTTTAATCCTAAAACTGAGTTTTAACGATCTCCTTTTTGAAAACGTAGGGACTAACTAAACTGTCCTCACTGTCAAGATCTAAAAATAGACCACACACACTCACACTGTTTCTCTTTAGTCTCCTGCCTTGTGTGTATATATAGTTTTCATGTCTAGAGCACATTGTAATTGATCTGTTTGTTTAAAGAGTACTATTATTAGCAACTTGAATATCTGGGCTACGAGACTGAAAAAAGACAACCTTGAAGTCTTTTGAAATCGGTCTGCTTCGTCAGCGTACTTAAATGAAAAGGAAATCATGTACATAGACGTGAAAATAACACTTTAGCATGTGATTATCATTTTAGAGAATGGTATTATTCTAAAGATGTGAAAATTTGAGCTCCACCGCTAAAAGCTTGTATAATGGATGTGACGCAATATGTTTTCGAAAGCAGGGTGTTTTTTTTGTTTTTTTTTAATAGCAGAAGCTACTTCCTGATTTTCTTTAGAAAGTAAAGTTAGTGAACACTGAGACTACAAGATGTTCTCACCTGGCTGCTGCAGCGATGCTGAGTTAATGACACCTCATTTAAAACATTTTGAAATGCACAGGTCATTAAGTTTTCAGGCAGTGCATGCTAAAACGTTCAAAATAACTACTGGGGACAGTTATCTACCAGCGACACATAGATGATTTTTGTGTCTGTGTTTCATTACGTCGCGGGTATATAACCAGAGGGAAAATATTCAAAAAGGTCAGTGAATGTCTTTAATTCACACTCCTCAGTGATTTTTGAAGGGAATGTAATTATTTTCTGGCCGTGGATTTGCTGCTTGCCGCTGACTCAGTGCAGCAGAGGTCATCTCAACTGTAACTCTGTGCTTAATTGAAATGGGGGAAGAATACTTTTTATATGGACTGAAATGCTCATATAGATGTTACAAAGTCAACACCAGGAGACGGCAGATTTGTTTTCAAATAGCAGCACTGAGCAGCTATTGGGACAGAAACGCTGAAACAGATGTGCAGCTCTTAAGCTAAACTGTGGTATACTGTAGCTGTCAGTGCAGCAGTGAGCGTTTAAAAACCTGCATCTTCTGCAACATCAGGAATGTGCAGCACTGTGACCTTTTTTACTCTTGAGATAATGAGCAATAGGAGTCGGCACCCGTGGAGAAGAAAAAAATCGGTTTTGGGGGTAGAGCACAACCTAACTTCAGCCTGCTTTTCTCCATCTATTTATATTTCTCCCAACAGAATGACATGATGAGTGAGAAATCAAACTTCAAACACTCTCTGTTTGCACTTTGGTTGGTGTGTGAGTGTGTGTGTGTGCGTGCGCATTTAATTATGTGTGCTACCTCTCATTTCCATAGCACGGCTTTCCTCTGCCCTTCACCACCTATTCACTCTGCTTGAAATGATGAAGCACAGCAACGGACCGGTTAATCATTAAACAAACGGCTGCATAGCTCGCACTGACACAGATGGGGTTTGTATGTATGTATGTGTGTGTGTGTGTGTGTGTGTGTGTGTGTGTGTCGTCTGGAAGGAACAACAGTCTGCGGGAGCCTTCCAGGAGGACAATGCTTACCACCCTCACTGCCCCTTAGAGCTAATTGCCATGTGACACGGTTGGCTCATGTGTTTGTGTGTGTGACCACTGTACCTAACTATGTTAGGAGGCACAGCTGTGGGGAAGCAGCTGGCTTGAGTCACATTTTCCTACATCTTCACTCAAAATTATTCCAAATATTAGCCAGCCAGACCTTGAATGCAAACTGAAGCGTAAATCATATCTGTGGCACATTAACGGCACGTGGACATGAGTTACAGATGCAACATGTTGATTTAAACATCAGTAAATTGAAGCAAACTATACTTATATTTATTCTTGAATAGTCATGACTCAGTATCTTAACACTTTAACAATATATTATCCACTGTGTTGAAATGGGGGGAGGGCAGATGGAAGGAGTGAAGGATGCTGGACAGATCACTTAAAACATCGTCCACATCCTCTTCACTAAAGACAAAGAGTAATCTCACGTGTGAAACAGGAAAGCATGATGAGCATGACCGGAGGAACTCGCACTTTGAGTTTGGTTATTGGGTTGTGTATCAGGTTCTGGAATAAAAGGACAGTTATTATTTTCATAAGTGCCTTTTACACTTTTTACTAGCTACATATAATAGTAGCCATATAGCACCAGCCTCCTGTGGTATATGTCCTTATTTATTCCAAAAGTTGTAAAGAAAGCAAGGGAAGTACTACTATTCTGTTTGGTTGGGGAATTTTGATGGGGCTTTTGCAAAAAACATTTGCACAAAAAAACAAGAATCTTCTTTTTCAGTAGTTATAAATCATGTAATATCTGTGCAGGCAACAATATACAAGTGCAAGCATGCAGTCTGAGCAGAAGCAGAGCAAATCTAACCGCAAGCTGGGGCAATGTGAGTGCGAGGACAGGGTTTTGAGGGAGACCTTTACAAAACCTGAATGTGAAATCAATAGGCCATGCTCTCAAATTGAGAGAGAGCACGTTCTTTGACAAAGAGAGGGGGGGGGGGGCGGCTGGACCCTGGTGTTTTGCAATTGGCTTATCAAACTGCAAACATGGCAGCCGCTCTTAAAACGTCAACTCCTCACCAAAATAGTTCTGAATAATCGGAAACAAGAAAGTCAGACTGTATTTTACTTTGTGAGCCACAGAGTCAGGTTTGGAGAAAGATCTGCTGCCTTACGGCACAGTTTGTGGTGATGGAAGATGGAAGAAGTGATGATTTTCAACATCTTTATCCCTCTTCACTAGAGACAAAGAAGAAAAACTCTTTGTGACTGCAAATGATCAGAAAATATCACATTCTTTTCTGAAAATGTTGAGGCACTCAAAAGGCTGTGATTCATGTTAGGTCTATATAACAGAGTTTAGTTTACAAGATATGAGTGAGAATTGCTGTGAATTCAGTTGCCTGTTCCCTATAGCTTCTTGATGAGTCTATCTGCCGGCCCCAGTAGATTTTCCAAGACATGTTGCAGTGAACATCAAGCTCGTGAGATTTGCACTTGCTTTACAGGACTGGGAAGCAACAGTGTTCATGAGAATTTGATTTTAGAGCTGGCAACAACTACAACAACACTAGTGTGAGATAGAAGCTGCTTATTCTGGCCATGGTCTCGGTAATTAAATCAGTTAATTCGATTTTTATATGTTTTAGTACTCTGCTAAGAAAGCTTCTTTTCTTTTGTCTCACACACATGAAGATGAAGGTGAATCCAACGCAGACTGAACTGTGCCCCATTGTACCTGTATCTGCATGTACACTATGCATTAAGGCTAGGTGCAAGTGTAGGCACATGTTAATGTGTGTTAGAATGGGCAGCCTCGGTATCCTAATCAGTCAGCACAGGACTGATGATGATTACAGTCCCTCGGAGGCTCTTCAGGCTCCTAGACGTCGTCCATCGATCCCGGAACGCCTTGTGTGTGTGTGTGTGTGTGTGTGTGTGTGTGTGTGTGTGTGTGTGTGTGTGGCTGTGAATCTTAATTCCCCTGGTAGAGACTGTAGCTATCTAATGACATCTTTTCAAATGTCTTTATGCTTTTTAATTTAGTTCTGACCACACCGGACAACACTGGTTGTTATAGTAACGACGCACAGATACACCAAAGGCAACGTTCTGTCCACAATATGAAGTGCCTGCATTATGCATGCAGCGGCACAGAGAGTCACACACACGAACAGGCACATTAACAGATTCACTCTCTTATTCCTACGCTCACACACATGCAGTCATAATCGCACGCGCACACCAGGACACAGTGGGATTGCATGTTGTTTATGTGTTTGTGTAGAATGAATCATTGACACCTCCAGGGCCTCACAGCACATCCATGTTTTATGTGAGTGTATATTTTGCATCGTGACCAGATGTATCCAGAATGTACTCACACAGCACGTCTGACATAAGGACACTTACAGTGTGACTTTGTCAGTTTATGTAACACTGTGTAAGCTCCCCTCTGTGCTGTAGGATGGCTGTGGGTTAGACAGCACATGGTTGTGTATAATGGAGCTCTTTAAGACGACGACGATGATGATTATTTAAATAAATGTACCTTTTTATTGTATTTCCATATAGTAGTGGGTAGACAATATTCTCTATGTCAACTGCTCTTTGTGATATCTATTTATTCGTTTTGTGTGTAAAAGTACACATTTGAAAAAAATAAAGGGACTGAAGCTTTCATGAATTTGAGGAAAATAACCAATGATCTAATTTATATTAGATTTTAGTAATAATTACTTTTAGAGAGCTACCTGCTAGCTAGCGCTCTAAAACTGTCCTGAGGCGATTACCTGTGCATGCAGAGAAAGATGCTTATCTTTCAAACATCACAAATGATAAAATGTAGTGTTTGCATTTCCACAAAACCACATATTTGTCCAAAGACACCAACGTGCAGAGAGAAAGAGCAAGTGTAGTTCCCTTCATAATGGTGATCTGTTACTCGGTGGGTAAGTCATGAACATTTTACCATTAATCTTGGTAGACAGATAAACTCTAAGCTGTTTTCAGGATATTGGTCGTAATTTAATTGCAAAATTGTCTTCTAGGTTTTTTATCTAGTCCCATTATCATTTTCCTTCAGTTTAATTTTTGCTCTTTTGCACAAATGATCTTATTTTCTATGTTACTGTTTTGTGTATCTTGAGTTTTGCATCAGGTGACAGCCAAACTTAATTTAAAAGCACCAAATAACAAATAAAAGTACAGAAGAGATCATTAGCATCATTACCATCCCTGTCAAAAGCTTCCCGTCGGTCTGCACCACGTCGTCTGCTCTTCTCCTGCGGTGTCGGCTGAAAATAAGCTATATGCAGATGCACTTCACTATTCATGAATAAGCAAAATGATGAAATGCGCTCATGCTAATAAGCCGCCACGGGACAACAACACCGGGAACAGTACAAAGTCAAAATCACATTTTCTCCACTCCTCCCACTCCCTTGCTCTTCATTCCTAATCCTATCTGCTGGTTTCCACTTACATTTACTTTGCCCCTGTTTGGAGCTCAGTAAATTATTCTGATTATGTGATATGACCCAGGTTAAAAGTATTTACTTTTTCTCCCTCCATGTGACTCCTCAAGTGCTTGTTACGTTCCCAGGAGAGTTTTGTTGTAACCGTGACAACAGTGCAAAACAATCAATGCGTGGAAACGGCTTCTACCAGATTCAGCTCGTTTGGCTGGCAGATGGCTTTCAGGCTGGACCGAGGTCCTCAGCTGGGGATGGGGAAGGTTTAGTTGCTGTTGCAGACCCGGGGGGGGGGGCATGACCACAATCTGCATGCGGTGACAAATATGCAGACAGGTTTTTAGCAGGTATTCATTCAGGGCAGGTTGGACTCAGCGTTGCTTTGCTTCACACTCCCACAGTTCAGTGCGCCCAGAATTGTAAGCGTTTCATTTCAATCACAGTCTTCTGCTGAAGGCCGCAGAACAGCTGCGCTGGAGCGAGTCAGGGTTAAAGTGTTTCTGCACACCGCCCACGATTTCACGTGGAGAACAGATTCCTCTCTATGAGAAGCAAAAGATTGCCTGCACACAACATGATGGGACAGTTAGTGATACCAGGACCATAGGTACCAACAGTACAGTCAACAATTGCACACAAATGGCACATAGTGAGACTTTTATGGCTGACTCCGATAGAGCAGGTCTTCTTACAGGGTTCGTATAGTTTGTAGAGTAAAATTTAATCACTTTCAAGGTACCTAAATTCAAAAAATTTCAGACTCTCGAAACCTTTATCATCACGTCTAAATCGTTATCATAAATGCCAGGAGACAACAAACACATATGACGACGGGATCATTTCATTTCAAATATTAAAACATATTTGGACACCGCTCATTCACTTTCCAAACCACCTTGTCTCTGCAAGTCCAGGGATCCAACCTGGAAACTGTCAGTCTTTCATGCGCCTGTGAGTTTGTATTTGATATTTGTCTTTCATCAAGTTGTTCGAATGTGTTCTTATAAATAAAACGAATGAATTTGACTTTGAAAAGTCTACCGCTGTCCCTCAGGTTACTATCGTCACCGGCAAAGATGAGATTTATAATTAGAAATTTGAAAGTACAAAGGTGGCGTTGGAAAATAAATCAAAAGAATTTCTTCCCAATTTAAAAACATCAGTGTGAGTGTGCAGTATTATCTGGAACTCGCTCTGCTCAAAGATGACAGATGATGTTTCTGTTTGAGGAAGTATGTGTGTGAGTGAATTAGCAAATGATGGACGGACGGAAAAAGGTTGTTAACAAACTCCTTCATTTGAAACTGGGTGAGGAGCGAACGTCTGTAATTTTTCACAGTTATGAGGAATCACAACACAGCTGAATTCACTTCTGTTCTCTCCATCTGGGTTGATCTCCAATGAATTTACTGCCGAGGCTCACCAGTGCACAGCTTCACACACCAGAACTCTGAGTTGGTTTCTACAAATTATATACACAGACTTCAGGCTGTCCCAGAATATTTGGGGAACTGGTTACCGAGGCTGTCAGGGACATGAGTAGCAAATTGTATCACATTGTCCTCCCTAATCTCTGTTCAGGAGTTTATCTTTAAAATTGCGTTTTTTATGGTCCCAATTTCAATTGATGATACGAGTAACGTAAGCAAAACACACAAAAACAGCACAAAGCAGCTCTTGCAAGTAAGACAAAAAATCCATTCTGAAAGAGTCATCTGTCGTCTGACCACAAGCTCAGTACAGAGAAGAGGGACCTTGAATTAGAGCCTACAGGTGGATGCTCGGGTGGAGGCAGGGCTTATGAAATGCTGTATGAGCTGGAGTGTTACAACAGAGATAAATGCACTGTGCAGCTGCAGCATGGAGGTTGACATAGGCCGTTTTGAAAAATGGTGGGTTAGATATTTGCTGCAGAATGTGTTTTCTGCCTTAACTGGCTCATAGGTTTTGCTCCATACAATAAATACAATTTCTTTGTGACAGTAATCTCTCGTACAAACACCACAGAAACCACTTAAACAAAAATGAGAGAATCCATTACCTCGACTAGCCCCAAAAGTGCGTTCAACATGTTAAAATTACACAGAATATTCATAGAATGATGAAGCAGATGTTTCAGGCTTAAACATTTAAGAAAAGCAGGGATGCAATTTCATCAATTGGCAAAATCCTACTCAAAAGGTTGATTTCTGCATCCCTGGATTTTACAGCATCAACCATGTAAAAAGTGTAGAGTGCTTGGAGGCTTGGATTTAGGGTAACTACCATGAAATATTTAATAAAACCAGTATGTTTTATCTAAATACACAGTGAGAGAAAGTAAAGTGTGTCTCTCTCCTGCCCTTTTTATGTCATAGATCACACTGCCTCATATTTAATCCTTATAATTATAGTAGTAGAGGGGGAAGGTGGTACCTGAGGTGATCAATTAACGCTCCTGCGAGGCGTCTTCTGTGTAAATAATGTAATCACCGCCGTGCCAGCTCGTCCAAACCCCGATCCCACAACAATGGATATTCACAAATCACGGCTGTGGAGCAGCTCTGCTGAAGACGCAGCTAGAATTCTTAATTCCCTTACCCTTATACTCACACACACACACACACACACACACACGTAAGTGAAAACTGTTTTTTAAAGGTGTGTACAGTTAGTGTGGTTACATTTCAGACTTAGCTTTAGATGAAACATGAAACATAGGATGACATAATATTTAATATTTCTTTAGGGAGTAACCAGGGGAAGATTAGGAGCCTACATTAATCCTGCACTCATTCCTACAGATAGCCAATAAACACAGAGTGAACTGAAAGTTAACATTAGCTCCACATCTATAGCTATGTTACCTTCTTATAAATGTTGCAGTGTTAGCCTGCATATTTTTATCTTTTGATCATTTATACATAAGACAACACACTAATATTTATTTAGTGAACATCCAGTGGAAGATCAACAGCCTGCATTAATTCTGAATGCATTCTGATTAAATACGAAGGACTATCTGAAACTAATGTTAGCCGTACCTCCACATCCACACCTATGGTAACGTTAGCTTGCGTTTTTATAAATGTCGGCATGCTGGCCTGTGCTACTGTACATGAATTTAGTCCATAAATCTGTGTCCATAACCATCTGTTCTTTTTTAACTTACAAGAACCGGTAACATTAGCTAGCACTACAGCGATATCTTTGGGTGGCGGAGAATCCTGTTCTACTAATCTAGGAGCTACAATGTGTAATTTTGCATATGCTTGAAAGTCGTTTAATAAGACTTTGCTTTAAAAAAAATGTATATCCATTCATTTGTTTTTCGCATCATTCATTTGTCATGGAATATTTTTCCTCATAGTTTCATTGATGAAGTAACACTGCATGTATGTGTGTTCCAACGGCACTTGTTAGGATCTACTGAATGTTTTTGTTAAAGCACTATGTGCTCCCTACAGCTTATCACTTTGAATTACTGTTGTTATAACATTCTGTGTAAAACTGACTTCTTATTTATGGCTTCATTACAGTATCATTTTTTTAATTGAGTTTTAAGCTGTTTCTCTACAACCTAAATAATTTATTATTACATGTAAGACCTCCATGTCAGGACATGACGTCCTTCAAGGTCATGACCCTAAAATGAAAGAATCGGGTAGCAGGAAATAGCCTCTCACAGAATATTTGAAGAGTAGTTGACAGTGATTACAAGGACGAGAACACCACATACTGTAGGAAGGAGGAGAAGAAAATGAAACATTTCAATAGTATTACTGGTTCCTCTCTCACGTAATAAAAAAAACCCATACCCCTTTTTTTAAATCATCATTCATCAGTCTCCCACTGCACTTAAATCAACTATTGTTATGTCAGTCAGAAAAAAAACATGTAACCTTAGATTTTACAGATAACATGGTAGCGTGGCTTTGTTAAGAGTAATTTACACACATAGGGAATCAACAGCAAGCATTTTCACAGATATTATAGAAAGGGGAACTCAAGGATACAGGAAAAAGAGGTATTTGATCTGAACAATGAGGAGTGAAGTTCAAAGATCTGACAAGCACATCATCATACCTACTGCTGAAAATAGTTTACTCTGTGTTGTAGCTATTTCAAGGCTAACACAACACAGAACTCTCTCAGTTCTCTGCAAATCCCCGTTTCTGTGCTCTGTGGCTATAGCAACATCCTCTGAACTCTTCGTTTTATGTTTCACATGTAGGAACTCATTTCTTTTAGACTTGAACTTTATAGCAGTATGCAAGTAGCACTGTGTACTCAGTGAAAATAAGATGTTTACTGTCCCCTGAAAAGTCATGGCACTAGTATTATTATAGTTTCATTTAGTTTAATGGAAAAGATGTAACCATCATAGGCTGTATATAAAGATGGACTATGTGACATCTCCTCAAAAGTGATGTCAAAGCAGCCTGGTGGCTTGCTGCAGTATAGGTCATAAACTCTGCCCCTCAATCAAAGTACATGTCAAATCAAATGTTCCCAAAGATGGTTTCTGTTATTTTAGGTAATTCTTATCAATATTTACATTTCTGATAAGTTTGGTTTTAATTTGTTATTAGATTGACTTCATTTTTGTACGGTGGGAGGAAGTGGAGACGCGTCATTCATATATTCATACACATACAGAGTACAGTACTGCAGGAATGTCTTCCTTAAATACTGCACAACTGAACCATGACCAGAATTTGTACCCAGTACTGCTCAGCCCTCCTTACCTTATCTTTATTTAAGAGTTGAATGAAACCACAATAGCATTTGCAGATAGCAAGGTCATTCAGCATTAATGACCAAGGACAAATCACTCTCTGAAGTAAAAGCTCCAACAGCTCGTTTGAATTTAAACTACTGTAAGAGGACCCCAGGAGGTTCCTTGGTGAACTCCTTTATAAAGACTTCACAAACCCTGATGTCCTTTCAAGAAAAATGTAAGTGATATCTAAAAAAAAACATTTCAGAAGAATTCCAGATGGACACCAAATGTATTGAAAAGCACAACACAGCACTGGATTCTGGGAAACATGCACACACAGAAGTAGTTGTATAACACAAAGTGTGTATGTTCATGTGTGTGTTGACTGTGTAATGCTATTCTGGCTACTCCTTTTTCACAGTGTGGCATTGCCTCTCACTACAGACCCTGGAGAATGAGGGATGAACAGCAGAGCTGAGGGGTGGGGGGGGGGCGCCACACACACACACACACACACACACACACACAGTCATACACACTGTATATGCACACAAGTAAATGCACACAAGTAAGCAGGAAAGCAATGAACTGCATGACTGCACAATCAGAATAAAGATTTTCTGATGCCAAAGACACCATTTCCATCTTCTGTCCTTTTCATATCTTCACTTCCTTCAACTCTTTTTCGTCCGTACACCCCCCCCCCCATGGGTGCACACATTAGCTGTCTTTTAAGCTTTCTCTCTTTCTCTCCCTTTCCACGTTCCATCTTCTGAGCAATGACAAAATGTCAGCACTGCTCAGTAATCACAATAATCAAAATCTAGTTTCCGAAAGAAGTTAAGGCGGAAAGGATGAAGTAAGGCAACAACTACCAAGATGTGAAACTAATTTACTCTCCAGTTTTTGATTATGAGGCGCAAACACTTTCCCTCCTACACATACAAGCCAAGCATCTAGAAAACAACGACGATTCCCTCATCTTCGTCAAACCGCAGAGATACACAGTGGCTATTCATCAAGCTGTCAGACCTTACTTTCTTTACTTAAGAATATCAAAACCTCAATAAAATGCTGAAATATCACACAGTGCTCCAAGAATACTTAAACTAAAAGAGCGTGCACACTGTGTCCTTTAAATATGGAGAGATAACACTTGGGCTTAAGCAGAAGTTTTAAAGCCCAGTAATTCTTATGGGAAAATGTGACATGCCCTAATAAGATTTCCAGCCTATTGTTTGGATAATACTTTAATGCCTGAGCAAGGATTGATTGGTTTACAGGGGCATTACATGCTGCACACTTAAATTAAGGGGTTCTGTTAATTATAATGTAATGCCCAGACCAGAAGTATGCTACCTTGTAGAAAAGATAGATAGATAGATATGACTGTCCAAGTATGCAGTGGAATTTAAAAGTTGCACGAATGTTTATATTAACAATTTGTTAATGAACTGAAAGTCAAATATTTACGTGTTTGTGGTGTTAACCCACAGCTAATGATCACCCAGGTCTGGGAGCGTTTTGGCTTCTTTCAGCTCATTGTTTCTGTTCCACGGCCTGCAGCTTTACCGGTCTCATCAACCTTGTTTCCAGTTGCAGCTGGCAGCTGTTTTCAGCAATAAAGTTCTGATAAACCCTCTGATTGCTACCTTCCCAAATGGCAGACTGACACAGTTAGAAACTAGCTGGTGAACACAGTGGAGCATTTAGCAGCTAAATAACCAGATATTTCCCTCAAGAGTTGGTGAAACTAAAACAGCGCCAAAAGAAAGGTAAATATTGGTCTTACATTCGACCAGCTGGACAGAAACAAAACCCCAAATGAATGCCAATGTTGCTTCATGCTTCAAGCGAGAACAAACACATGAAAGAGAAAGATTGCTTACTTTGAGATTACTATAGTTGTTGTAATGGCGGCCCATAAAATACAACTGTGCTTGGTTTAAAGGAGCGTTGATGGAATACCATGATATAGGTCTCCATTCAGATTCTTTTACTGCAGCAGTAAGTGATTTCCACTGGGAATCTGTGAGAAGCAGAGGCTGGGGCAATGTTAATGCTTTCTCCTCAGATGGAAGGAGAAGACAAACGGCATTTCAAGCTTTAAAGTGGACAAGTCAGACTCACTGTGGTTGGCTGCCCCCGATTCTAAATCTTTGCTGAGATTTGTGACAGTGAGACAAAGAGGGAAAAGGAAAGGGAACAGAGCCCCCATGGGTCAGTGGCTAAACCTTAAGCCAAACTTCCAGAGAGAAAGAGATATATCTCATATTAGGTACAATTATACTACTCTACAGAGGGAATAGTCCACATAAGAAGGGATAGACATGGCTTGTAATATGGGAAGAGAAGGATGAAGAAAAGGGTCTTCTCTCAGGAGTTTGATGTGCAAAAAGGAACACAAGGTTAAAGATTTCAAGACTTGATCGACAGATGGAGCTGCACAGAAACCACAGAGGGCAGGCCAGAGCACAGCATGAGGGAACAAGAATCCAAGGAAGGCGAGAGAGGGAGGAAGGAAGGCGGCTGAGCAGGGAAGAAGCAGTTTTGAAAGGGAAGCTTTATGAAAAGACATAAAAAGGCACATACAGGGAAGAAGAAATAGATGGAAAAAGAGAAGAAGAAGTGGGAGAGAATGAGAGTCACAGAGGGTGACAAATCCAGGATTAGCTGGTCTTCTTGCCAGATGCAGGGTGTGAGCCATTCTGTGCCAAACCACTGCAACATGAGTGGAGAGGAGAGCAGGAGAGAGTGCCCCTCTTGTCAGGCTGGCTAACAGATTTAGCTCCATTTATTGCGGTCTAGCACAAGGCTCATTGAGCCTTTACCTGGATTAGGTGTGTTCATAATTGTGTAAACTAAAATTGGTGTGTAGCCTTTTGGATCAGCCTTTAGCCAGTTGTCATATATGTGTCTGCTGTCAATCTGGACAGATTGATAAATGCACTCTTTAATTTGGCTAAAAACACGAACCTACAGGAATTCTACAAATACACCTTTCCCATTTCAAATTATCCTCATAGCTTAAAACCTTCATTTTCTTTTCAATACACTATTCAGTGTGCTCAGTAAGATTAACCTTGGAACACGACTAAGAGTCTACAGCCACGCTTGCTGCTTTGTAAGGCTGTGCTCACGTTATTTCTAGCTGGTAAACACCTTTATCCAAGTGCATTCAAACTCCATAGAAACAAGAGCAAGATGTTATAAAAACTTGGAAGTGAGCAGTATTAACTTGGTAACATCAGCATGGCAACATGCTCACAAAGATATTAATATGCTAAAAGTGTAGCAGGATCATTTTTACCGAGGTCAGCGTGTTAGCATGCTAAACAATTGCTACTAGCATTAAAGAGGAAGTGCAGCTGAGGTTGATGGGATGCAGATCCCAACTTAATCTACAGGAAGTCCAACGGAAAGACATCAGACAGAGTATTTGAGTGACAGGTGATCTCTGAGTGCTGTTCAAAGCACAGCAGAGTGGGTGTCAACAGAGCCAGAAACTGTTTTAACCCTTGTCAGTCATTGCACTGCAATACACAATCTTTCAGTTAATGATAAACTAGAAAACAAATACACACAAGTCTGTGCCTTCCACGTGGTAGCCTCTGGTCTGAATGTGCTAGTTTTTTGACTTGAAATGACTCTTTATCAATAACAACTCTAATGACACATAGAAGTTACTGTGATTCTAATCAATTATACAATTATAGAAAACAACAGGGTACTGACAGTATAGCTAAAACATGCAAACAAACAGCTTTTTACCAATTCTTTTAAACTTTTAAACTCTAAATAACTTTGAATAGCCTATGTTGTGTATGCTTGCTCGTTGTATTATATTACAGCATCTTGCATTTATCAGTGTGATGCTCCTTAATGCGTAAAAAGCTGGATTAAAGCTGCACTAATCAATTTTTAATCTTATCCTAACAATGGATCAAATTACCATTTGTAATCAAATTAAAAGAGTTCTCTCATAGTGAAAATCCAAGAGAAAATGATCACCATCTCTGCAGTTCCTTTCAGCTCTACGGAGCTTTTTAGCATCTTTCAGCCCAGTGTTTTGGTATTGGGGCCCGCATCTTTATGGTTTTGATTCATCAGCCTCGTTTTCAACAAATAAAGAATAATGGAGCTTTTATCAGATAAAGGGTTAGATACTCTAGGCACCTGTGGCTCAGGAGGTAGAGCGGGCGTATCGATCCTCTACTCCATGGGCAAGATACTAAACCCTAAGTCTCTCCCGCTGGAGGCTGCATGACTGCCATCAGTGTGTGAATGTGTGTGTGAATGAGACCAAAGTCTTACTCAGTTCTGCACCTCAGATTGTAACCATAACTTCAGTCCGAACTTCGGTCCGACAGTGAGGCAGTTAAGAGAACAACGTCCCTTCTTGGCAGATCTGTTCCCAATCCAAACCAGCGAGGCATCTTATGCTGATTACAGTGTGTGTGTGTGTGTGAGACCAGGCATTCATTGATTTTGTTTTCCTCAGTGAAGTAGGTCCTTCATTAACCATATTTCTGTGCAGACCAGTTTCTTTGACAGAGAGGCAAAGTGGGTGTTCATGGTACAGTGCTTTATTTGAACCCAAGGCCAGCGAAAGGAAATGACTATCTTTTATTTCAAAACTTTTTGATTTCAGTAACCTCTATGGAGCACATCTGTCATTGTCAAATGAGTGCCTACAGTCGTCTCTGTATTCATCTCTCGTAGAACCACTGGGTTTTCTCTTAATTTGTCTTTACCTGAACCCTCATTTTCTGACAACCTGAAGAGCCAACAAACTGAAATAATGAACTCTCATTAAGTCAGCACTAATTAGACTGAACGTTGTTTAGACATGCATGAGTAATGCGTGTGTGTTGTGAAGGCATTTTGACAGTTAGCTGGTTGTGTCTCTGTTTACTTCCCAATAGCGAGGTAGAAGCCGGGGAGAAGAGGAGCAGCAGCTGACAGCCAAATGTTAACAGTTTTGTTTGTGTCTGTAACGTTTGTCTGACCTGATTCTTTGCCAGAGAAGAACCTGACTGTTTTTCTACACTAAATACGTATTTGACTGGTCAGTGCCAACAGACTTTACAACTGTGCCAATTTGTCGTAGATTTAGTAATAAGGCCGTGGTAAAATGTTTATATGTTTGATGCTCTTGTTGATAAGAGAGTCAGTGGAACAGTTTCAGGTACTTTCTTCCTCTTTTTGTTGCGTTGGATGACTTCTGGTGAGTTTTGATTACTCATTTATATTCATGGTAAGGGCTGGCAGGTTGATTGACAGATATAGGGTAGAGCTGTCTGATTCTTAAGGCTGCTGTTGAATATTAATTGTAATTTGTCAATAGTCTGTGTGTTTATTCTTAGCCTGTGTGTGTGTGTGTGTGTGTGTGTGTGTGGTTTTTGTGTTTTAATAATTTCTCAGTATGTGTAGCTGTCTTCTAGTACATGTGTCGGTCTTCCTCACTTACTGTTGCTAGCATACATGTGTGTGGCAGTGTGTGGGTGTCAAAAAATTGTCAGTCTGTCAAAGCACATTCCAAAATCTGCCACTTTACCGCTGCCATGCTTATGAGCTAACACACACACACCTTCCAAAATATGACTTAAGACCTTTTTCTGTGTGTCAATTTAACATTGATTTCCACTGCTACCTATTGAACCTTCATGGCTTATTTTTAGGATGAAGGATCAAAGGGAAATGGTTCACACCACTTAGGAAAGCTGACATTTTATTTAAAGAAGCATTGCGTAATAGAGTACATGCGTGGTGTCTATGGATTCTTTTTTTTTGTTTCATCTGTGCTCTTCTAACTGGGTAGAAGGGGGGCGGGGCCTAAATGGCAAAAGGTGATGTCACATACTGTGTATCAAAATGTGATGACAGTTGTGGGGTCGTTCTATGTCGCCAGTCTGCTGTCAATCAAATCCGATCAAACTGTTGTGCATTTAATTGCAGAGAAATACTTAATATTTGAATACCCTCAGTGAATCCAAATAACACAGCTCTTTTTACCTTACTGAGCTAGTACCAGTGTAGCCCAATTTGGATGTGGTTCGAGGCGCCTGTGGACTAGACCGTAGTCATCCCTGAGCTCACACATAACTTTTTTTTTTGTCTGACCGGAGGGCTTGTTGTAATCCGAGTTATGTGGATGTTCTTCTAAAGAAATGACCCTCAGATACTGTAGTTGCCTGCTGTAACAGATGGCTGTTGCGAAGATGTTTAATGGAGAGGAAAAGAAGGACAAGCTCTCATAATCACACACAGTAACCTCTCATTTTGAACCTTTATAACTTCCTTCTTTCCCCTGATCTCCACTCTCATCATTTTGGTTATTGAGAAGCTCTGGAAAGCCTCATCATAATATAAGGGGGGGGGGGCAGAAGGAGAGAGAAACGGAGTAAATGAAGAGGTCGAGGGGACAATGAGAAAAAGATTGGGGATAGGAGAGAAGATGAGGAGAGATGAGATGGAATTGGATCCTCAGCTTATTGAAAAGCACCATGTAATTCCATGCAGATTGTTGCTTATATGAGAGGGTAAGAGAAAGAGAGGCAGCAGGAGTGAATGTGTCTGTGTGGTACATCCAGTCGGAGAGATGCGTCTTCACAGTGACGACGGTTTTTCAACATCCAAGTTTGGATTTTCACTTCGGTACAGGTTTAATGAACTTGATTAGGATTAGAATTAGTCAACTAGGAAATCAGTGTAATCATTGGGAACAAAAGTAAATGTGTGAGTTTTCTTTTGCATGTGTAAATCGATTTCCACCTTAAGCCTCCCCACATTTTCATGCTTTTCTGTGTTAATAATCGTGCTCGCAGCCACAGTACTTGCATGGACAATGTTACGGTCAAGATTCTTTGGGTCTTGCAAACTTTCCTGAGGTTTTTGTCAAGACTCATGGACCATTTTCAGAAGCACTGAACAAGGGAGGTGTCTCAGAATCAGTCCTAGTATTTGAGCTGAAAGTTAAACTGTGACCAAACAGACTCACACTTAAGAGTTGGACTTGGAGTTATCTACGAAACCTTGCTTTCAACAAGGATAATGATTCCTTAGAGAGAGTGTAAAAGTAATTATTTATGACACTCAAAGCCGCAAAATAGAAGTTCAGATGACCTGACAGTTGCATTTGAAATATTTAAAAAAGTTCAAATTCAAAATGCAGAAATGCAGCACCACTTTAAAATGTGTAGGCTTTATGTGTGTAAAGTAATATAATACAGGGGCCTAAGTATTAATAAATAGCTTAAATCTCATAAACGGAGCGACTCCTGCCGACTCGTTCAGGCCATCGACTCGAGCTGCACCGCTCTACCCCCAAAAACCAAACACACCCTCCAAATCTGGCTATTTAAGCAGCAAAAAGGTCACATCTCTCCCTCTGCCTGTCAGTGCCCCTGCTGCCCTGCATCAGTATTGCTGCCTGCTCTTTCCCCACTCCGGCATCCACCTGCAGGCTCCGGAGAGGGGGATTGTTGCTCATCATGTTTAATGAGGTCTGAGCTCTAACTGTTCTGCTGCTATAATCAACATTTCAAACGTGAGTTATCCGACTGATTAATATATGCTGTTTATGTCATTTGTGAAAGCAGGCCATAACGTGCAAACTAGCAAGCAGCTCATGTGATGGTGGCGCTGAAGGAAAAGAGCCGTGTTGCTGGCGTCAAGCTCTCCTAATAATCATCAGAGATGAGTCATTTCCGAGGTCACTAAAGTGAAACACAGGCGCTTACTGTGAGAAGTTTTGGCCGTTTAGGGCTGATTTCCTACTCCGACGCTTGACAAACACGGGCTCGTCTTTGTTTTGTGTGTGTGGGTTTGTGTCTACCTGTGTGCAGGTGCGTGGTTCACCTATGTGTCCTTGCACGTCATACAGCCAATAAAACACATGCCCAGATTGTGCTTGTTTTTTCCAGTTCAGCAACACAACAGATATGAGCCTGTAGATTCTTATTATTTGTAAAAGTTCCTGTTGAAAAAAAGATGACTAAGACATTCACTATATGAGAAGACTGTAATTTGCTTTTTGTTATCCACTACAACCAGACCAAACCATAGTTTCATGTAATTCTTTCCTCTGCTCATCACAGATCGCTGCTGGATTTCACATCAAAGCTCCAACACTCTGCAGAACGGGTGTAGTGGACTCACAGTTATGTAAACACCCAGCCTACACACAGTGCCGCTAACATCATTACTGCGCTGTAAAGTAAAACATTAGTAACACTGTGCGTCACTGTAACACTCCAGCTTCACTCCCTGCTCGTCCAGTATCCAGACATTAATAGTCGTTTCAGCGGTGGCTCTTGCATAAAAGGACCAAGTAAACTGCAACAATTACCGGTTACTTATAATTGTTGCAAGCCCTGAATCATCTGCTCCTGGACAGCTGAATAGAGTGCTAACAGTTCCCCTCGGTGGTTCAGCCAAATCAGCAGCAGCAGGTGGATTTGGAATGGCTGCACCTGTAAATCTCACCCTGTGTGTATTATTTATTCAACTCCAGTTTAGCCCTTTTTGGGGATTTTTAGGAAGGATTTTATGATTAGAAAGGTATCACAACCACAGTTATTATGTTTTATGATCATGGTTAAGATAATAAACACATCAGGGACGAGAGTGGTGATGATTATGGTAGATGATGCAGGCAGACACCTCCTGGATTACCTGGCAATTATTCTTTCCAAGGTTACATAAAGTAAACTGCAGTAAAATGCAGCAAATGATGCTCAGGATATGTTAAGTGTTTCCTGTTTGTAAGATAAACTAAGTGTAATTCACAATATCCCATGCAATATGGATGAAATGCATTAAGAATGAGGTAGTGTGTGTTGTTGAAGAATGGGCCAATTGCTCAAGGCTTCAACCCCGACAACACAGCCTCCGGACCTACAGTTTAATTGTAAAGCAGCAAACTGGATGAAAACCAAAATGAACTTTTGCTGCAGGTGATGAAGCATTAAGCAGAGCGACCAAATAAAGGCTCTATTTGCTCTTGTGGTTAGCTTATTTTTCAACGCACAGGGTTGCAGGGTTGCTCCAGCCTGTGGTTTGTTACTGAGTTTCATATTCCAGTCCACTTAAACCAGACCGGGATATACTCAGTTCAGTTGAATGAATGCAGTTTTGTGTGTTAGGCTACTTGTGTGTATGTTTACCTGACTTTTTAAACATATACGAGCTGCTCAGCCTCCTACTGTATATTCAGCAGCTTTGTTTCGTTGATTGTTTGACTTGCAAACGGTGGTGAGTTGTGCTTGAGAGAAGCTGCCTCAATGAAAAATACTTATTTTCAGATGCGAGTGAAAAGCAATCATAACTTCCATTTCTCTGCTGTTGAGACTGAGGCAACAGATAAGGCGTTTTCCGCTCCTTTCCTGTTTTTCTTGGAACCTAAAAGATCTGTGCTTTAGGTCTTCATCTGCAGCTGTTCTTACCAACCGTCAGGTCAGAGTGAGCTGCTGTTTGGTTTCCTGTCAGATCTGACAAAAAGTAATTGTGTTCACATTATTGGATATAGTTTTAAATTGTTGACCCATTCTTGTGGATAAGGTAATGTATGTGCAGATTCTAAAACGTCTGTAGTTGTACATGTTACAATCTACAGACGGAGGAAAGTCCAACGTCCTTAGTTGATGATCCTTGTAGAAGACATGGTTAGTTAGTTGGCCTAGTTAGTCCCAGTACAATAAGTATATATAAGTATGTAAGATCTGTTATTTTGTTGTAACTCAACCCTGTTGGTCTGCTTAGCTTAGTTATTGTTTGAACGTTCAAACACTTTTCTCTTCTAACGTTTCAAGAGAAAAGGCCTTGAGGATGAGGTCTAACGGATGTGTTAGGTAACAATATCTCGGCAGCCCAAACTTTGATAGCATCAGGACCGTCTCGCAATGTGAAACCAAACCTAACCGGATTAAATGGATACTATGTAACAAACCTTGCTTTGGACCTTCAGGTGTGAAGATGTTTCTGTTGGGTTTTTCCTTCGGCAACAAATAAAAAAGCTGATTCTGTTAATGCAGTAGGGGAGCTCTCTGGGGCCTTCCTCTTTCGCCCCACAGAGACATCAGAGCAAGTTACTGAATAGTAAATTCTGTGGTCTAATCAGCCAAGGGGCATCGGAGTGTATGCACCCCTTAGTCTTTGCATGCGGAAAATCTACCGTCCTGTTCTTTTTCGTCCTATTACAGATAATGAATGACTGTCAGGATGGCACAAAGTGTATAAAGTGTCTAGGGATCATCATGAAGGCAGAGACAGCACCAATAAGCGGTGTGTTGGATTTCAAACATTTCATAATATGATAACACAAGACGTGTTTCAAATGCAGATTAAAGCAAGTTCTGCACTTGCACCGGTGGGAAACCTGCTTCCTGGCCTGTATCTCTGTGAAACACAGCAGACACGGTTGCTGATTTTCTCGACTGGCCACGAGTGTGTGCTCATCCATCTTGTTTTCCAATTTTATCTCATGCCCTGTAATGATAGTTGGCAAAGTTAGTTGGATAGTTAGACTCGCTAATTCCCTTTAGAAAAGAGCCTTCCCCTTTGGCAGCCTGGTTCTGATGCCTCTGTTTGTTTCTGATGTTTAATTTCCTTTTTCTTTGTCTTTCAGAATAAAGTGATGAGCATTGACGCTGTGAAGGTTAAACTGCAGGTAAGGACACCAGTGTAGCTCTGTGCATCTTTTAGTCTTTATTTAAATGTTTGACAGTCTACTTTAATTTTTGTGTGCGAGCTCTTTTTTTTAATAACAAATCACCAGCAACTGCTTCTCATGGCGTAAATTACTCCCATACATCTTCATTGCCTGCTGTGGGAGGGCGAAGAAGCCCAAACGATGACTTAATGTGGCTTTGGTTAATCTCTACCAGTCAATTAGCCGGCTGTTCTGCCTGACTGAAGACACTAGAGGGAATAGCAGACTTTCTATCAGATTAGCAAGCCTGGAAGTTATCAGTGAGAGACAGGCAGATATGCCGAGGAATCCTCATCGTTCAAAAACAGCATTAGATCCTGTCTGATGAGTTTTCACCTGAGTTACACAACACTCACGTTCTGTCTCCCTTCACCTTTCTCTTATTTAATGGATCTGTGTTCATCCATCGGTCCATCTGTCAAATGTGATATTTCAGGTGATATCCCAGGAATTACTTTAATGGAACTTGCAGGTATATCCACACTTTAAACTTCTTAAAATGTAATTTTATAACACAGAATGTTCAAATTAGGCCATTACAGTCAGATTCTCCTTCTTTGACAAACTACACAATAATGATGCAGTTTTTAACTGTTTATACTAAAAGGTACACCAATGGGCCTGATGTGGGTGATGTAACTTTAAGATAATTCCATTAAAAGCATTCTTGCTGAGGTGGGTGCATGATAGAAGAGAGGTAGATATGTATCCCGGTGAAAATTTCAATCTCTCCCTGTTTTTTCTGTAATTATGATATTTTTGGCAACATGCAACAGGCTAGAAACACATAACAGAAATATTATAACCTTATACGGTTACTTATAAGTCTCGTGTCTGCAAACCGTTGCACTTTTACAGTATGTCTCTATTATAAAATTTTTTAGGTTCAAGTGAATTTAAATGGAAAAAATGACAAAGAGCCCGTGAGAAAGGGGAAGTGAGAGAGAAATAATTAGAGAAAATAAAAGTATAAAAACAGTAGCAGGATTATTGAGAGTACAAGAAAGAATACAACGACAGAGAGAGTGCACTACATTTTTGACAGCCTGTAGCATGAAGGTCAGATAAATATGTAAATGCCCTTTATAACATCCAGTCACAATTGTCAGTGATATTGTCTTTGAGTCTGCCACTGTGATATCATGCAATACAAAGCACAGGCTAGTCGCCATGTTAGAAGTACGATAAGGAACAATTTAAGGTCAAACACACTCCTGTCGGGCGGCTTAGTTTCCTTTCTTGTTTGTATTTTCAACACACACACACACACACACACACTCACGATGATAATGATGATGATGATGATGATGATAATGGTGAAGCTGTCCTCTTGTTTTTCCTTTTTTAGATTTGGGACACCGCTGGACAGGAGCGTTTCCGGAGTGTCACACATGCTTACTACCGCGATGCTAACGGTAGGATTGATGATTATGATGATGATACTTTATTGTCAGATCGAGTCTGATATTTTACAGCATCACACAAAAGACCATACATTTAATACAACATTACAATCACAGAAGACAATATTCAAGTCCCTTCCACGTACATTCAGTCTCGGATTAAGCTTCGTGTAACATTTTAGGATTGACTGGTGTACAAAAGAGAGCTTTGATTGTGAATGACATCCTTCCCCCTGCCTTTTATTTGCTCCTGAGTCAAACTGTTCTGTCTGACGTTTCATTGCCTTTGTTTTATCTCACTGTGTGAGTGACATCAGCAGTCTATCTGCTGCTCCCTCTTTCCTGTTGGGACAGCAAAAAACACTCAAGTTGCACCTGAATAGACTGGTGTGTGTGTGTGTGTGCGTGCGTGCGTGCATGTGCATGTGCATGTGCATGTGCGAGTGTGCGTGTGTGTGTGTGTGTGTGTGTGTGTGTGTGTGTGTGTGTGCAGGCATTTGCTGGAGGCTCTGTGATGTGCACGTCCCCTTAAGCGAGAGGCTAACCACTGGGTGGGAAAATGAGCCTGTCTCTCACACAGCGGGGGGTGGGACAGCTATGAGCTATCCCCATGTGTGCGTCTGTGAGTGTGTGTGTATGTGTGTGTGTGTGTGTGTGTGTGTGTGTGTGTGTGTGTGTGTGTGT
>JAVQJD010058021.1:0-15956 GCA_036023655.1 Nannoperca australis
CGGACAGCTGCTGCAACAATCGCTTTGCATAACCAAAGAATTTCTGCACAAATCTCATCTGCATGCTTGTCGTCCTCATCGGGGTCTCGACCTGACTGCAGTTTGTCATCGTAACCGACTTGAGTGGGCAAATGCTCACATTTGATGGCGTCTGGCACTTTGGAGCAGTGTTCTCTTCACGGATGAATCCTGGTTTTCACTCTACAGGGCAGATGGCAGACAGCGTGTAAACATATAAACATATTTTCAGAACTTACCAGGTAGTCCAACTTCCTCGCTTATTTTTTTCAAGATATCTTTCTTTGTTGTCCAGTCTCTGTATAAAAGTAAGTAGTAGTAGTAATAGAGCTCTGGAGACCCACGGGCTATTTTCCACTCCATTTCTAGATGTCAATGACATCAAGAGGAGACTCAAACACTGATAGGCTTTCGCAAAACCAATTTATCACACAAGTTGAAAAATTCCAACTCCCACGAATACACCAATTTTGCTTTTTTTGTGTCTTTGCATTGTCTTTGTATGTAATCTCACCACAAGAAAAGTTCAAATTGCTTTGAAACACACCATAACTAATGCTAACTTATGCGTTGTTGTCTTCTACCTGAAATCAGTGGCTGATGTAACGTAGACATTGGAAATATTTCACTGATCAGTAAATAATATAAACAGATCCTGGCTTAACTAGACAGCCCATGTGTGTCTGTGATATTTAACCACTTACATGTAAGATAACACACTGAGTGAGTTGCAAGCCCTCTGATCATAAGCTCCTGTGTATGTCTCATTGATTTATTTGCGTCTCTTAATTCTGTCACCGTCTTCACAGGAGTTGTAAAGCACTTGGGGATATTGTTGTCAAGGAATTCTCAGCGGACTAATGTTGAGAGAGCAAATGTAGAGGAGGCAGAAGATACAAACGGGAGTTCTCTCATTTTCCCCAGTGATAAAACCTTTTGACCTTTGGCTCTGGAGAAAACAGAAAGCGGAGATGGGAAGATTACACACATACACAAGACACACTCAGGCATGCGTGTTTTATTGCCGTTGGAGGGGCAGTAAATAGTGGCATGTTGTGCTGTGTAGATGGAGAGCATAGAGACCCTAAGACCAGATGTCTGATTTCACAACACACATGCACACACACACAAAGATCTCTCACAGATTTCATCAAACTTATAATATTTATTTATAGCACTTAATCTGTAGCTTTTCTTTTGCTGATTGAGCCAGTATATATATATATATATATATGCATGTTGACTTCAAAGTCAACATGCATATGTGTGTGTGTGTGTGTATGACCTGCCAATAAATGCTGCCTATCCTCAACACTCCCTCTCGTTCAAGTACAAATCAAGATGTGAACTAAGCCATTAGTTCGGCCGAGACGTGTTTACTCCTGAGCTACTTCCCAGAACTTATCTAATTCATTGTCTGCATTGCCAAACGTTTTGGCCAGAGAGAACTCAATCAAATGGAGGAAGGGTGTGAAACCAGATCTTGGAACAAAACTTCTTCTGTGTCTTTCGCTCCGACACGAAGGCCTTGACAGATGTCAAGTTTTCTGTAAGCACATACTTTAAAGCAGGTCTTAATAGAGGTGTGGTGGCTGAGTGAGAGAGTTTGCACGGCACAAGCAGAGAAATCAGTTTCTCTCAGTCACCTCAGCTACTGTTTATAGTACTCATGGTATTCTGGTACACTACCATAACTGCATGTTGCTAATAAACATCAGCTGATAGCTGTCAGAGGAGTCAGAGGACCAGTAAAAGCCCATTCAAGGCCAGGTTCATTCCGGGATTAAATGGAATCGGAGACCACCAAATGTAACGTGAACAGAGCGAGCTATCTACAATTCATGTTCTTGTTCAAGGTACACAAGAAGCTTAGGATTAACTGTGCATTAATAAAAGAAAGGCCAAGCCGAGATCAATTTACCGATGTTTTAAGTTTTTAAGTAGCAATATGTCCTTTCATGACTTTCCTGTGAACAACTTTCAGTACAAACCTCCCTCCAGTTTGTTTTTGTCACATGTAATCATATAAATTACAACTGCAGTGGAATGTAATCCCACTAGTTCCATCAATGTATGCATGAAAAAGATTTTAGGTAGATTAGGAATAGTTATATGTGTGTATGACTGAGGGGTGTAGTCTCAGGCAGTGACCTCATTTAAGATCCTGGTGGCCTGAGGGTGAAAGCACTTTCTGAGCCTCTCAGCACTGGCCTGGTGTAGCTGGTACCTTCTTCCTGACCGCTGCAGGTACTGTGGCACCGTCAATTTGAGAGATAATAATCCATTAAGTGTGCATTAATGTAACACATTGAGTCAGATGTGGAGACTTTACGTTGATGTAACATGTAGTGTCTATGGAGCCAGATAAAAGTCAGTATCAGTGGGCTTTGATAGTGAGGCCAGCTGCAGTTTGGAAGGAACTCTACTCATGCTGGAGGGGATTCAAAGAGTGTATGTCCGGGGTGGGAGGGGTCAGCCATGATCTTTTCCTGGAGGGATTGCAGCCAATTAGCTTCTCTACTGAGCGAAAGATATGCTGCAGTCTTCCCTTGTCCTTGGCAGTGGCAGCAGCGTACCAGATGGTGATGGAGGAAGTGAGCATGGACTCAATCATGGCAGTGTAGAAATGTACCATCAATGTCTTTGGCAGGTTGAACTTCTTCAGCTGCTGCAGGAAGTAAATCCTGTACTGTGCTTTCTAGGAGAAGGAGGTAGGAAGCAGAAGGACTCACAGTGTGGACTGGTGACTGCTGATGGACTGGGACACCAGCACGTGGAGACAATGATATAGGAGTGCAATGCTAAATCTAAATCATGAACCCTGGCCTCTAGTGTTGAAGTGAAAAACACATTACTTTTTATACTGGCACTGAACGTTTGGTACTGGATGTAAATCACGTGTTCAATTTTTCAACATGAACACGATTCATAGGGTGATTCAAAGATCCACTGCATGCTTCTTGAACCAGGTTCTGCAAACTGTGTCTGTTATTGCGGCTGGCACATGCATGGTCCCACATTTGAATTATTGTGTTTGTGTCTGTACCTGAGTCTCCAGTGTGGTTAGGGCTATGCAAAAAGCACTTTGGTCAAGGTTAGGAAAGGGAAAGATGATGGTTTTGGTTGTCTGATGCTTCAAGGCACTGTTGACTTTTTAAAAATTACACCAAGACCATGATCTTTTCCTAATGTTGGCCAAGTGCCTAAACATAACCGTAAAAACATTAATCATGCTTTAGTTGCCACAAGCGGATACTGTTGGGAAAACAAATCAAATATGATGTCATTGAATGTTTTGCAGATACATTCAGTATGAACATTTTGTGAATTTGCAGATATATTTATTAAAACCATTTCATCATTATTTTGTTAAAAAAGATAATTCAAGGGGCATTTTGTTTCTTTTAAAATATAACTAATGAAGAGCGAAGAGCAGTCAAAATATCACAATTGATTGATTTTCAAGTCATAAATGATAAAAACTTTTCAACACAACATTCCGATTTTTGTGGGGCATTGAGCCTGCGCCTATTTGAGGCGCAAAATAGATGACCACTGTCTGTCTGAATTGTCTGTCCAGTTGTTTTGAGGACAAAAAATCATTAAAACGCAGATTTTCAGTAGTATTTCTGAAGCCATATATCATGTTGTAAACTAAGAATAGAAATGAAAACTGCTTTTAATTTTGTTAAATATATCC
The DNA here is from genome assembly GCA_036023655.1 of Nannoperca australis. Classification (NCBI taxonomy): domain Eukaryota; kingdom Metazoa; phylum Chordata; class Actinopteri; order Centrarchiformes; family Percichthyidae; genus Nannoperca; species Nannoperca australis. Next base: position 3,719 of record JAVQJD010058021.1, read on the forward strand.
TAAGCCCATCTCAAAAAGATTACTTCATCACTAATTCTTTACTGATGAGAGGTGGATCTGGAGGGTCATCCAAGTGCCGGACAAATGTCTGAGCGTGACGCTGGCCATCTGGCTTTCTGCACGACAGCTCTTGAAACATAATGCTTGAGACCCTAATGGCCAGGCTTAATGAAGAAATTATTAATTTATAAGTGACTCCATCCAAATGGAGGTTGGGAGGGGGGAACATGACCAAACACATGTAGACCACATTTGATCCACACTATGTGTGCGGGGAGAAAGGGTTACGTGGGACAGATGTGTGTACAGTCCACAGGGTGATGATCAAGGATATCAGCTGCCAGACGGGGAGGTTTGTGCCTCAGGGAGCTGCTATTGTATCAGTCCAAACGGGGCTCATGATAGAAGGATAGAGGATAGACAGGAATGTGTTCATATATGAGCACCAACATCACTCAAAAGTCCATAGGTTTAAAATGAAGAGCAATTTTCTCCTGCATTATGATGATTTTCAATTTTACAGCTGATTCATTTTTATTAAACAAATCAGCAGAGTAATATTAACACATTATCTTCTTTGAACTGATTATGGTGAATGTGTTAGCAACCAGTTGTGTATTTACACAACCAGCACACAAAGCAACATTAGCAGTCGTGTTTGTGTCCACCTCATGATTATCAAATATCCACTATTCACCACCTCCTGAGGGAAATATCTCTCTTTAGCTGCTAAATGCTCCACTATGTTCACTAGCTAGTCTCTGACTGAGACTGCTGTTTGATGGACAGTGAGTGTATTACAGCTTTTCTACTGAAAACAGCTGCCTGTTGCTGAATATGGAAACAACTTTGATAAGAGTGGTGAGATTGAACCAAAAGGTAAAGTAGCAGGTTGTAAAACTGAAACAATGAGCTAAAACAATGTTTAAGCATCTGTGAATGCTAAACCACACTGAAACACTGTGCTGACCAGTTGTCTCTGATGTTTACTGACACCTCACTGGAGACATGCCACATGCCAGCCTGCGTCAAAACCTCCACCATCATCCCCGTCCCCAAAAAGCCAAAGACCACAGGACTTAATGAATACAGACCCATCGCCATGACCTTTGTGGTATTGAAGTCATTTGAGCTCCTTGTGCTGTCTCACCTCAAAAAAATAACCGACCCACTCCTGGACCCTTGCAGTTCACTTACAATCAACATGTCCGTAGATGAGGCTGTCAACATGGCCCACCACTTCATCCTACAGCACCTGGATTCTCCAGGAACCTATGGCAGGATTCTGTTTGTGGACTTTAGCTGCACCTTTAACAACATCATCCTGGCTCTGCTGCAGGATAAGCTCTCCCAGCTGAGTGTGACTGACTCCATCTGCAGGTGGATCACAGATTCCCAGTCTGACAGGAGGCAGCATTTGAAGCTGGGGAAACACATCTCAGACACCCTGACCATAAGGACCGGTTCCCATCAAGGCTGTGTCCTTTCCCATCTACTCTTCTCCCTGTACACAAACAATTGCCCCTCCAGTCATCAATTCGTCGATTTATTGAAATTTGGGAATGACACCACTCTCATTGGGCTCATCTGTGGTGGTGATGTATCCACCTACAGGTGGGAGATTGACCATCTGGTGACAAAACAGCTCAGCACTCTAAAGACAATGGAGATGTTACACAACACTGTGAAGTTCTTCCACTTCCTGGGCATCATCATAACCCAAACCCTCAAGTGGGAACTGTACATCAGCTCCTTCTCCAAAAAAGCCCAGCAGAGGACGTACTTCCTGCAGCAGCTGAAGACGTTCAACCTGCCAAAGAGAATGATGGCGCACTGGTACACTGCCATAATGTAGTTCATCCTAACCTCCTCCATCAACACCTGATTCTTCACCTGCAGTACTTGTTTCTTTTTCTTGTATCTTCCAATGATTTACTGTGACAGTTAAGCACCAAAATATAAATGCAAATTCCTTGTATGTGAAAACCTATTTGGCATTAAACCTGAATCTGATTCTTAACGCTGAAACTAAGCAGTTTTAGTCAATAATAGAAAGGAAAAGATTTCTGGTCATCTAAAGCTTAATATATTTTGCTGTTCCTCAAGGAGCCATTCTTGTCCCTCTGTTGTTTAATATACATGCTTCCTCTGAGACAGGTCATACAAATTATGAACATAAAGTTGTAGACCCTTTAATCTTCTCTTTTTAAAAGCTCCCAATATTCAAGGTTCAAAGTTTTATTGGTCACATGCTGTCATACATGTATAACAACAGTGAAATTATTTTTCTTGGAGGATCCCTGACTGTGCTGAATTAAAATCTCAAATACAAATAATAAAATAGAAACAATAGAATAAAATAAAATAAAGAATAATAATAATTAAATATTGTGCAATAAACTAAACTAAAATAAGGTGCAGGATATCCCCCACTCAACTCCACTTAGTGCAGAACACTGTTGCCCTAATTATTACAAGGAACAAGAAACATGCAACCCTATCACCAGACAAGAATGTCAGTGTCAGACTATTTGAAGGCAGTTTAGACCTAAACAATGAGCTGAAACTTACTATAAAGCTGTGCAGAGCGGAGCGGAGCTGCGGATTCAGTTACTGTATATCAAGCTTGGGTCATTCATGAAATACTCATGTCATTTTGTCATCCCCTTCTAAATCTTAATACAAAGTATGCATGATAGCAAACAGGGAAACTGATGAAAGACTGCGAGAATAGATCTTTAAAGGGGTAAAGTCATAAATCAATACTTTCTGGAGCTGTAACTGATTTATGTTTCTGTTGGGGGCTGTGTGCCTTATGATGATCATTGAATGGCCATCATTGTTTACTTTGGGTTTTACTGCCACATCACTAGTACACTGTGCAGGCCAAAAGTAGAGCTGCAAGACACATTAGGTGCGAGCTATAATATCCTTATGTACTCCATATAGCACTTTTCAAGCCAAGAATAAGAAGTCTTTTCCACTAGACAATAAAGAAAAGAAACACCAGAAAAGTAACATTTACAACAGTAAGCATAAATCATAAGACATAAACTGTCTCCATTCAGTGGTTTGTCATGAAAAGACGTGTTGTTTCATCTGTGGCAGGCTTTCCAACCAGGTCCTGAGCAGCTCACAGAGCTCAAAGGCCAGTATTTACCAGAAACTAACCGCCACCCTGAGCACGTACCTGACATTTCCTCGGAGCTCTGACTGGACTGGCTCTGAGTTACTGGATCACTTCCATGTGACAGAACAGAGTTTTAGGTCTTTATTTTGCTGCTTTACTACAGAGCATAGTTAAGTGTTTGAAACATAGAATTAACTCAGGAAGGGATATTATGACATGCTGAGAGCGACCCTGATGGCATGTTTCCCTTTTTAGAAAGCACTAGCCATGTTCCTTGTGAACATATTTCATATCATTTTGCAGCATTTAGCTGCACTTTCCTCCAGGGGTTTTCTTTGGTCCTCTCAACCCAACCGGTCGAGGCAGATGACCCACACAAAGCCTGGTTCTGGTTCTGGTTCTAGTTCTGCTCGAGGTTTCTGCCTATTAAAGGGAGGTTTTCCTTGCCAATGTCACCTAGTGTTTGCTCATGGTATGAATTGTAGGATTTCTGTTAATAATCAAATAAAGAGTACATTCTAGACCTGCTTTATATGAAATGTGCCCTGAAATAACAACACAAATGTTAATTTTATAACTCTTTCATAACAACCACTCTTGAACAGCAGAAGCTGATTAAAAAAAATGGGGATACAGTTATTCTATAACTTCCACCTGTTTCCTTACTACTTGGGAAAGTACATGGAAATCATAAATGATGTAAAGCCTAACTTTTTATGTATTTATGCCTTTATCTCTATCTATTGGTGGTAAAGAATCTCAGTAGAGTGAGTTGACCTCCCTTTGCTCTCAGACAACTTACATTTACCCTTCATTGTGTTCCCGCACTGAGAATGTAGGTCTCCAGCTGGGCTTTGTCCACTAAAAGTTAACTTATTGTCTAGTGGACTGTTTACTTCATAAAACCTTGTTTTCTCAAGAGGTTATCAGCGAGCACACATGTTCACTCTGTCTGCTTGCACCCACTGACTCACCTGGCTGTGGACAGACAACAGCCACTCAGACAAAAGTGACACTGCAGGAGGTTGTTTTTTACTTCTTGACATCTTTTGTCTTAGGCTATGAGGCAAAACAACCGAAACGTTGACTGCTTTGTCTGAGAGATCTGTGCTAAGAGTCTATAAGCACACACACACACACACACACACACACACACACACACTGAGTGCCTGTGTTGTTTATCCTCATTATCTTTGCTTTGAGTTCCTGTGTTTGTCCGGCTTTTACAGCGGTCAAGGGTCAATGGAGTACAACGTGCCTGGATGAATGGAGAAACAAGGTTTTGCAAGGCTGGCAAGTTTGTAGTTTTCCCAGAAAATGTGAACTGAGAAGTTAGGCTAAAACAGCTAAATGAGAAACAAACGTTTGCCATCTGAGGTCTATTAAGGTGTAAGGAGGACTTCAAGGAGGAGGGTTAGTTTGTGTAGAGACAGGTCATGAGTTGACACAACATGCAGTTGTGCCTTTGCTTCTGTTAATTGAGTTTATCCAAGCTTGTAAAGGGAACAGATCAAAGACGACTGGAAATGAAGCTACCAGTGAACTCAAACTGCCATGAATCACTTGGGGCTTTCATCTATATTTTGTTATTGGCATGATAACATGCACAACTGACTCGACAAAATAAATGCATGGAAGGAATTTCTGGACAAAATCTTGGACTGAGGGTTACACATTTTTGATCATGGCACTGGAGAAGAAAGAACATCTGACTGTTATTTCCAAAACCAGCCGAGAGGGTCTAACTGAGGAGAAGGGGTTCACTTTACCTAATGCTTTTCCAAATCCCACCAAAAAAGGTTAGCAATTCCATTCTAAAAATACTTCTTAGATCCGATAGGAGGGTGATTTCTCGCTGTGGTTATTTGCCTTTCCCTGTTACATCGATGGCTGTTTGCACCATTCAGAGGAATTCTTAAAGGGGGATAAGTTGTTTGGTTTGAGTAACCGTAGCTTGTGTTGAGCCTTATGTGGCTCCCCTTTGCATTCAGAGGCCTTCACACAGGAAATTGTAACTCCAGTTTTAGGACAGCCCATCTGAAGCAGGGGATCATGTTTGAAGAGTTACCAAAATGGCACTGAAGATATTAAATTAAAGATATCTGACCTACGTTCAGAGCTCTTGATAGAAAAGAGTTGTTTTAACTAGAGATATAAGAACGTTTGTGCCTCAGTGGTTCTGGAGGGTGTTGGGGATCCACAGGCTGGATGTTGGCACAAGTCGGAGACCCCATACTGTGGGAAGACGAGACGAAGGAGACGAAGTGGCTCCTGGCTGGAGCCTCCATCTCTGCTCAATGACCCGATGGTGTCTGTCACCGCGTCACCTCTCTGCCTATTAATAGACAGCTCCTGTCCATGTGGAGGGACCTGTGAATGGAAAACACCATAGTGAAAATGTGTGAGGGGGGCCACGGGTAAGCTAATACTGCATTAGAAGCATCCATCTAATGGCGGCTCTTGTTACTGCGAGAAATAACACTTTTTCAGTCATTCCTTATTTTTTTATATCAATTTTTTGTAGTTACAAATAATTCAATTTGTGCAATCTGGTTTATTTAAAAAAAATTGCTTTTTAATAAAATATTCATTCATTTTGTTACATTGTTTCATTTATTTTGAAAAGGTACAACAAAAAAATAAAGAAAAGTGTAACATCTACGTATAAATGCTGCTTATTATACATTTTTACCAGGACAGCACTATGGTAGTATATTGAGCCTTTAAAAAAAAATAAACTATACATTTGTTATCCATTTGTAAAGACTGGGCTTTGAGCTGAGACCCACAGAGTACTGAAGTCAGAAAGTACTGAGAGACAGACTAACAATAACGATAGCTTTATTCTTTAATCAAATATTTTGTGAACTGAACTAGGTACATTAAAAACTGCATTAATCAATATGTTTAGATTGTCATGTCACAGAGTGGTCTAGGGGTAAGGGCAGCATGTACACAGGCTTTATTACCATTTATTGTTAGTGGTCATATAATATTTTCAAACTTGAAACCCAGTTTATAAGGTTACAAATGAAAATGAGGCGAGAGAACAAAGGTAAAAAGGCTGCAGAGGATTCTGTGTGACAAACACAAACTCTACTTTCTACTAACTTGGGTTAGATAGGGAAAACAAAACCTGCCTATCTACTCTAATCTCAGTGGTCCTACCTGAGAGTGCACAATGCAATGTGTAAACGAATCAAACTAACCCCTGCAGGGGCCCCAAACCACCTCACCAAAGTGCCTCTACAAGTTAACAATTCAAACTGCTCAGGTTACGAACAGCCATCGCAGTTGTCTGTTACTGAGCAAGTGGACTGGATTGGTGGTGTAGGCTTGTGATGTAGGAGGGACCTGATTGGAGGCGGTCTGATGACAGTCCGGTCGATGAAGAGGAAACCACAGTGAGGTGGACCAATCCCTGGACAGAGGCTGCAACGCTCGCTCAAAATATGAGGTATCTGCACCACAAGGATTAGCACCAAACAGCAGACAGGAGCATTTAGCAGCTAAAGAGTCAGATCTTTTTCTCAGGAGTTGGTAAAAAAAACAGAAACAGAGCTAACAGAGAGAGAAGATTGTACGTTCATCTCCACATGAATGATCATGTTGCTTCATAACTCCTGGATGTGGAAATAAACAGCTAACAAGTTTGCTTACAAGTTAGCCATATCATGGAGGTGATAATATGTCATTATGTTTACATATTGTTTCCCTGCCCTATTGAATGCTTCTTTAAAGTATCAAAGCCTAGGAACATATTCATTTGGAAAAATAACATCCCCTAATACAACGATTTAGATTTAAACTATTTCACAATTTACACACTATTAACACAAAATGTTATTGTATTTTGTCATACATAATAATGAACACCTTCATACAGTTTTCATACATTCTATAGTTTATTAGCACATTCATACACTGTGTGATGTATATGTCGTAATATGTCAGTGGCATCAATAGGGCTGTCAGCTGCTATGTAGAAAACACATTTGGGAGGAGAAGGAAGGACAAGAAATGCAGGAGTCTGGGTGGAGATCCCCCGCAGGGAAACTTCACATTACTGAGAGCAGCATTTATTTTACTTAAAAAAAAAAACATATAACTTCATAACGTATGTGTGATATAGAAGAAAGATATTCATATCAAATGATGAATACATTTAACAAGTGTTAAGTCAGCTGAAAGTAGTTTAGATGGAGAAGATGATGGCAACGATGAAATTAGATTTGTTCTCTCCTTAAAGCATGCTAAAGAATGTATATCTTGTTCGGAAGATTTCAATCAGAAGCCACCAAAAAAGAACGACATGAACCAGCTGCTCCCGACTGACTGATATCACAAGTGAATCAAGATTATGTTCTGCTGGCAGGACGATTCAGGGCCTCAGGCTGTACACCACAAACCACAGACCCTCACATGGTTTGTTACATGTTGTTAAGGAAAAAACCCTTCAATCCACTTTTGATACTTCCACTTCAATTAAAGGATTAGAGGGTCTTGAGTGGGTTGAAAAACTCTTAAACAGCACAGGCTAAACTGAATAATCCCCGGTAGTCCTGGAAAGGTGACATTCTGTATATTGCATCATTGTACTTGAAAGCAACACTGGCCAGATGTGTGTTTCATCACTAACTGTAACATTTCTAGGAAGATTCATTTCAATCTCTAAAGACGACTATTAGTTATTTTTTCCTCTGGTTGTAGAGTAATAGTCCTGCCATTATTTGGTCTAACTAGACAAATTACAAACTGGGCAAAAGTCTCAAAGCTGAAGCAGTGGAGATTTAATTTGGATGAAACAGCACTGCCACCTGGTGGTATGTCACACTTACTGTAGCAAACTGTACCAAATCTATGGAAGAGCATTCCTATGACTGCGATGCACCCCCTTGCTCTCAGCTGGCTGTTCACCTGGTTGGTATTTATTTCGTGGAAACTAAATCCACACTGTGACACACAGTGGCAGGGAAGGGAAAAACGGGGAGAGGGGGAATAATTCAGAGGAGAATGCCAGGAAATATACACAACTTATGATTCCACAATCAGGCAAACAACCAAAACGGTTTAACTATAACCTTTGGGATAACTCCAATATATATATGAGACAGAGACTGAAGATAGTCAGGCCTAATATCACACTGAATGCAGAGAAGCAGGTTGAGGAGTTGAGCCACACATTGGCAGGCCGTAGGGTGGCAAAGCCTGGCTCCACCATGAGAGATCTGCCGCTCAGCATATCAATGACACTCAACAGAACACAGAGGAAAGATCGCTCACAAGCACTCACTGGTTAGATAATTAGGTTAGTTAAAACTGTTGTCATTTAGACTTTGTTTGTCTTGGTATTTACTCATCATGAAAGATTTGGGGCTGGTCTTATTTTAAGTATATGTTTTTTATATTTATTTAGACTTGAAATGTTTGCAATATTTAAACAATATAAATGAAAAGGGTTATATTCAACATAGACCCTACATTCTGAATATTGCTGCTGTGTGTTCATTACTGATTTAAATGCAATTCTGCTCAAGACCTTAAGGTGCCAGTATGGAGCTACCTTTGATAAGTCCGAAATAAATGTGGACGTGTGTGTTAACCTTTAGTATTTGTAGAATACAATTCAAGTTTACCGCTATGCTAACAAAAACTATTTCAACTGTGGAAAATCAGAGAGGCCCCAGCGAGGATCGAACTCGCGACCCCTGGTTTACAAGACCAGTGCTCTAACCACTGAGCTATGGAGCCAACGCCAAATCAGGCGACACTTTTTTTTTTTTAAACCTGGCTACATAAAGTCAATAAAGAAAAATTATGAAAATGTAGAAAGCTTAACAAGCAGTTACCTTGTCTTCTTGAAGCAGTGCTCTCAAATGTCGAGTTATGTCAGAGCTACCTGTTCGGTCAAGTGTAGGGAGAAGCCAGTAGAGACTTGAAAGCTTTTATTAATATAATTTAACAAAATGATATTGTCATAATACAACCATACATTCATTCAGTGGGTATTGAACATTCAACACGTTATGTGACATTCAGACCCTTATTGTCAAATTTGTTACTGTAACAAATCAGAAGGCAATGCCTAACATACATCAAATTAAACATTCAAATCTGTAGGCTAATGAAACATTTAAAATAAACTCTCATAGGAACATTTACCTTTGAGAAAAAACTGTGAGTAATTTGTTCCACTGCTGGCAAGTAGGAGACATCACAAAGGAATACCCCCTTGGATATTATCACAGTGTTATATATCATCAATGCATTCCAGCTTTTAGGTTCTGCAATAAATAACCTCCTCTGGAATGCTTTGGTGAAAGGATTGTCTTTGTTGGTGATCCCAATTCCCGTCAACCTTTACATTATCTCCTGCTTCAGATTGTGATTTCCTGAACTGTCTACATTTATCTGTGGGTTCTATGAACCCCTTATTCAAAGCACATACTGTTGTACTGCATTCTACAAGATTTCTCCCTTGCTTTTTTATTGTGATGGACTGACAACAAAATACAGCTATTTTTGATCACATTATGCCTTTTAACATTGTAGCTGCTGGAAATATCATGGCACCAAGTGGTCTATGTTTGGTGTGCTCATTCGTGGGGACGGGAAGATTCTCCACCAAGAGTATATTGAAAATACCAGTCATCAGTGTTAAATTTAGGCTGGGTTTTTAAGACAACAGATTTAGTTAATGATAATTAGCTCTGTCTTCATAGTAGTCAAACATTTAGACTTCTACAACATAGTCCGAGTTGCCACAGATCACCCCAGCATCTTCGTAATGGGCACAGTTATGCGTCCCCACGCCGGCGTGTTTACAGTCCAGCAGACTGGACTCTGCCCCTTCACACTGAACATCATCCAGAACAATCCGCAGATCCTTCCCCTCCCCAAACTCAGAGTTCTTGGCTGCCTTCAGAGCGTACGGGAAACCTAGCTGCCGACAAACCACTGCAGCATTCTTCGTGGTCCATAGGTCATCACACACGGTGCCCCACTCCCCGTTAACGTAGATCTCCACCCGTCCGCGGTCGCTGCGGTCTTGTTCGTCCCCAACCAGCCTCACCGCTCCATTCCGGAGCTCGGGTGCACTCTCTGCTCTGGATTTGCCTTTCTTGCGTCGGCCTTTCCTCCTCGAATGTCTGGGTGGTTTGGTGGAAGTTGTGGTTGGCAAAGCGGTGGTTGGGTCTGGTCCTACTTCACCCAGACGGTCAATGAGCTCTTGGAGCCAGTCATAAGGCTCTGTGGGTTGTGGCTCAGGATTGTTTTTGCTTGGTGGCTCAACACCGATTAAAGCTAATGGAATAATGATGAAAAAACATGAGACCTTGTGAGAATATATAGAAATTAATGTCTCAAATTGAATTAGTTTTCTAACTAATCAGTAGTGAGGTCAGTGTTTTTGCAGTGGACTCACTTTCCTGGGGAACGAACTTGATGAGGTTACTTTTCACTCGGACAGGAAGAGGGTCGTAGTGACATTGTCTCGGTGGAGCGCGTCTGAAAAACAACAGATAACAAAACAGAATGAAATACTGTTGCACATAAGAGATGAGCAGGTGGACACATACAATAATAGTCTTTTAAAATGGTTTTAAGTTCCAGCTCAAGTCAAACAGTTCAAATCAGCTTGATGGCTGGGAAACAGATTAGGTGACACAACCATCTACTGCTGGGAGAAATGCAGAGAGAGCCAAGAGCTGTCTGAAGCAATGTCAGAGAGGGGAGATTTAGGACGACAGGCCCTTCACACTTCTGCCAGCACTGCTTCATTTCCCTTCTTTGCCCAAACAGAGACAGGCCGTATAACCTCCACATTCAGCACAAAGTGATCCCACCTGTACTGAGAAAACACAGACCCAAGCTCACATCCATGCCAATTATGATCATGATACTGCACATCCCTCAGGCTCACGGAGAAGAATGACAGGCCTGTGTTTGTAATTATGAACAGATGTGTGTCTTCCAAGAAACAGAAATAGAACTCTCTACACAGTGAGCAGTCACTGTATGTGGAAAATCACAACGTTTTCTTTGTGTTAGGATGGTGACATAAGAAAGAGGCAAAGTAATGCTTATATTACTCACCTTGAGGGATCCACCACTTTATAAACCACTCCTGATGGTGACGTAGCGCTCGGTATTCCAGTCGACATGAAGTACAGCTCGCCTGGTGGAAGAAGAACAAAGCATTACATCAAGAGGACATTTCCAAATGACAGCTAGTGCAAACTCAAGGTAGATTCTGAGATTGAGGGTGCGCATGTGTTCATGCATTACCAGCTTCATCCTCTGCAAAGGAGATGATGTACTGGTGGTAGTTGTTGATGAGTCCAGGGAAGGCACAGGTCATGCCCATCCCCATACAGATCTCATTGTATTTCCATTGCCCTGTGTTTCTGTCCTCCCGCAGACTCATCAAACGCCTGGAAAAGGAATCAGATCTACAATCTCTAATGGTGGTGCACTGCACTGCACTTTATGGTGGAGCGCTGTGTGAACTTTAATGCCATACCAATCAGTACTGTGTACCTGTACTTTGGTTTATGCTTTCCTACATTTTCCAAAGTACTTTTTAACAGCCATAGAGAACCTGCTTGAACCTGTTACATTATACTGGATAACAGGTGGAAGAAGTATTCAGATCTTAAGGTTATAAAAGGTTATAAAAAATATCAAAACCACAGTGTGAATATACAAGTAAAAGTCCTGCATTCATACTTTACTTCAGTACAGAAGTATTACCAGCAAAAATGTACTTTATTGTTTTTTTTATATATAACATTGAATTATAAACCATGCATTGACATGTAAGCAGTATTTTAATGTTAGCTGGTCAAGGTGGAGCTGATTTGAACTATTATGTGATGATTACAGTGGGTACGGAAAGTATTCAGACCCCTTTAGATTTTTCACTCTTTGTTTTATTGCAGCCATTTGCTAAAATCAAAAAAGTTGATTTTATTTCTCATTAATGTCACTTAGCACCCCATCTTGACAGAAAAAAACAGAAATGTAGAACATTTTGCAAATTTATTAAAAAAGAAAAACTGAAATATCACATGGTCATAAGTATTCAGACCCTTTGCTGTGACACTCATA
>JAVQJD010058023.1:0-14398 GCA_036023655.1 Nannoperca australis
CCCCCCCCCCCCCCCCCCCCCCCCCCCCCCCCCCCCCCCCCCCCCCCCCCCCCCCCCCCCCCCCCCCACCCGTGTCTCTCCCATCAAAAGCATTTCCAATAGTACAAGGGGAAAAGCGGTGCGGAAATTCTGAGTGATCTTGTTTATCCTCAGAAACTGGGCTGGTATTCCATGTAACATAACAGCATTAAGGGCGGATTAAACTTCATATAAATAACCTAGAAAAATATATACAGATTTAACAACTAGATTTAGATATATTATTAAAGCTTGTTGGCCTGCACTGGCTTTGACAAACAGATGATGTTACAGGCTAAGAGCAGGAGGAGTCATTCAGTCCCACCATGTCGTCCAGCCCAACAGCTGTTTCTCCAGCCCCCTCTCTCACCATCATCTGTTCCCTGCTTACCAAAGAAATTCCCTCTTTACTCTGTCCTCCCTACCTTATTCACCCACTTCTATTCTATTTCTCCTTCCACTTTCCCTCTCCTGCCTTCCCTTTATCCCTCATTCCACCAGGCTGCCAGACGATGTATTGTTCTGTCGCTGCGATCCTTTAATGCCATCCAATCGAGCAGGGAATATCTTGAAGGGATTTGGCCAGGGATGATTTGGGAGCTTTAAATACTGCTAGGGGATTTGCATCATTCAGAGATCATGACTCTGAGCTGATCACCAGAGCCTTCTCATAAAAACAGGGATCTAAGAACCTCCTGCAAGTCATGATTTCAAACCTGGAACCCTTCAAATGCATCTACCTGGACATATATAGTCAGCCCAGCACCACCGTTATTTTAGGACCAGTAGCTATTTTTGAGCGACCTTCATTGGGTGTCCTTGGCTTATCTGGATGCATGCAACCTGAAAAAGCTCCAACTGTCAATCTCCGCAAAGGTGCAAGGCCCAGTACAGTCAACACGCCTTCTAACATTCTCCATACTAATTACTCACATCAACAATGTAAACATGCAAAGCTGATTATGCAACAGATCTGAGAGTTCAGTTCATTTACATGAAACTGAATCTTCTATACAATTCAGAACTGCGATGTTTCCAAAAAATACCAACTTTTACTATGATTCATATGATTTGGATCACCAACTGGCTTGCAGAGCCAAGTCAGTCAGTTCTGTGTAAAGCCCCTACAATGCATTGCTGAAAAGGATGTTCTTCTTAGTATGATAATGTAACTTACAGATGTTGTGTGCCTTCTCTGCCAAGAAAAAAAACAAACATTGGGATTTCAACAGAGCTTTTTGAACCGAAAAAAAAAGGAAAATGTTTTGGTTTTAGATTTGCTGTGCCCCACTGAACACAACCCAAGTTCCACCATGGGAAAACCAGTCAGTGCAATAGACAGCAAGTGAAGTATAGCAAACATCACCGCTAACAAACAATAACAGTGTGAAAGGGAAAGAGAAAAGAAGGGGACTGCGATAAACAAAGCAAATCAATCCAAGTGAGAGAGAGAAAAAAACTGAAGCAAAGCTTCTACCCTCCGCACACCATGGGGGGAGGACAAAGAAAGCCATTAGTCCAGAGTTGGCTGGTGGGACTGAGAGGATGGAGTTTGAAATGACTTGAGCGACGGCTGGCAAGGCGAGTCATCACAGACTGTAGGAGCTGAATTTGATGGGGGGCCTTTGGGCTCTCTAAATGCTGAGCTCTACACAATCCTATTTTCCTGCCTAAACACTGGGACACACCGTCGCTGGAGAGGCAGAGATGAAAGCATTGTGTGTGTGTGTGTGTGTGTGTGTGTGTGCCCACTTTGCAGACATTGAAGCTTGGCCCTTTGCAAAGTTCATGAACAACTGTGGGTGGACAGAGTATTAAGCAGTGTGTGTGTGTGTGTGTGTGTGTGTGTGTGTGTGTGAGAAACAAAGTGGCAGAGAGACAATTTGAGAATGCCCCCCTTTGGATCTTTGGAGATGCAGGGTCCTAACCGCTACCTATCCCCTGCATTTGACTCACAGACATATGCACACATCAAAACATCCACACACTTCTGCATTTGCTTGCCTCTTTGTAAGGGGATTAAGGAGACCTTCAAAGAGAGGCAGGGAGATTGGCTAGGGGCTTGCAGGGTCCCTCTCCTTGCCACTGGGAGGACCAGGGCAGATTAAAACTGCCTGGGCCTCTGAGCCTGCCTTCTTACTCGCCTCCTCTTCCTGCGTACTGTATTAGGACACTTGAAAAAAACCCTGGAGAAGCCTAGCACAACCAGGTGGATTATGAAGCAGGTTATTTTACAATGATGTGAGAGACCTGAGTGGTTAGGGACCCAAGTGCATGTGTATGTGTGTGAACTGAAATTAAAAAGGACAGTACAAGTGGGCAAGGCAATTTTGTAAGTGGTACAGAGGGCCTGTGTACATAGAATGCACCTTCACTGGGGATCTTGGCTTACATAAAAATCTAAATGAATGAGAAGAGAAGAAACCGGACTTATTCCCCTTAGAGGGAAATAGATGGATTAGCAATAGGATGATGTTTCGAGGAGAAATGAGGGAAGGAAGAACTCGAGAGAGTGTAAGTGAGAAAGGGCTAATTGCGGTGTGATGAGGCTGAGGTTTGATTCAGGACCATGGAAGACAAGTTTCATAAACCTGAAGACACACAGCTATCACAGACAATAAGTGACTCAGCACCAGTCTTCTTCACTCTAGCCTTTTAACATTTAGGCTTATTTAACTAGTAAGACTTCACTTTTTGTGTTTGTACAAGTGATGACCATAACAGGTGGAGCTTACAGTGACGAATTATATATAATTTACATAGTTAATGTACGATTTAAAAGTCTCTACATTGTACGTGCTTCTGTCTTTCGTCCCCAACTGTCCACAACTTGTGAGTCAGTGAATGAGAGATGGATAAAAACAAGTGAGGAAAGGTGGGGAAGGGGATGAGCGATACCATTCAGCACAAATGTTATTGCAATCTGAATTTTTTTCTCGCTTTAGAGTTTTCACCATTTCCTGTGGCTGGCTCCGTGCGCAGACTCCTGATGATGAGGAGAACAGCAGGCAGAGTGGTATTCAAAGTCACACTGCCGCTTTCCTTGTTCTTATGTCACCATGTGCGTGCAAGCACACATTTCTGAAACACAATCCCAGCGACAACTAATGAGCATACTATACGTCTGCCCCTGGGGGGTTGAACATACACAAAACATTCTATCCATCTAAATTAAAACACAATCACTCCCATGATCACAAAGCTACTGCAATCAACTGTTTCTTTTTTGGGGAAGCTTTAAATGGTTGTAAGTTATCTGATGATAATTAGCATTTATTTAAATTAAATGCAGCTTTATCTGATCGTGCCTGCTGTAGATTGTTTTTTATTTGCGTTTTTCAGCAAAATATTAGGAGGCAGACAAACAGGCAAAGTCTCTCCAGATTGGCTGAAAAGGTCTGCCTGAAGAAGTCTGCTTGCCTTTCAGTCGTAGGGCCAAGGAAATAAAGAGGAGGACAAGATTAGGGAAGGTGGCCAGGCTTAGGCAGGTTGTTCCCTGCAGGGGTACCGTTTCTTTAGGGTTCGAACCACCTGTCTGCCCCCCAGGAGAGCCATGGAGCTGGAGATGAGGAGGGATGGACAGATGGAGATGGAGGGGATAAATGGCAGGGGAGGAACCCTTGGGCCAAGACTAGACCAACCCTGACAGGAGGGAATTGGCAGCTCAATAGCTACCGTATGTAGTACAGCAATAACAAGCTTAGACTACAGGAATGTGTGTGATTTGGGAATCATTAAAATAAGGTCCAACCAAAATACAACAGAGTGTATCCTCTCAATATATTGAAAAAACACCTTTATATAGTTTTATAATGCAGTAGTGACTCTTAGTCCTGCTTTTTTTTATTGTGACTGGCATCATCGAGACAGACAGCCTGTTCTGTGGTTTGTAACCTGTGTGTTGTTAACAGGATGTGGTGGCCTTCAGGCCACTGCAGATACAGTAATGGAAGAGAGTGGTGAATGGCTTGTCCCCTCAATCACACACTCAGGAAGAGAGCATTGGGCAGAGAGAGGGCAAATACACAACAAATAAAGAACAGAGAAAGGACATGCAATGAGGGGAAACGGAGGCTGAGGAAAGATGGGTAGGAAGAAAGTAGTAAAAGGGAATAAGTGTCCCCCTTTACTTGGCCAGATACTGTAGGTGACATTAGAATGAGGCAAACAAAAATAAGAGGGACATCTTTCCCAAGTGACCATGTACTGATGTTGTAAATACATTATCCCAGCACTGGTCAATTATGACCACAGCAAATGGCAGTTTGGCAAAACGAAAGTAATTTCTTCTACGTTATCATGTTATTTCAAAGAGAACATCCCAATTAAGAGGGAGGAAAGAAAACACATTTGTTGGTAGTGGCGTGACTTTACAAAGAGAGTAGAAAGGTGGTTTCCCTTCCTGCATATTTCGGAGTTGGTAAGTACAAATATATTCTCCTGTGTTCTCTCGTCCCCTCTCAGTGGTAGAGGTAAGGCCCAGGTAAAAATAGCTCCCAGATTATTCTATTATTCTATTTTTGTGTGTGGGTCTTCTGTGTGATGTGACTAGTTTGTTGTGTTTATTTTAAACCCAGTCTGTATTTGCATGCCAGTCAGGGTCTCCCTGAGCCTACTTTCAGGTGTTTGAAGTTAATGCCAACATTCAGGCCAGAGGAATTGAGCATTTTCTTGTCTTGTGTGCAGTTGACGAGCTGCTGGACCTTAGCTCGCCAGTTATTTGTGTAATAAGGAAGATCATGGAAAAAGGCTGTTTAGCAGGGGATGTTTAAATGTCTGCATGCATGCATGCCTGAGTAAATAATGTGTCACCTGATGTGGCCAAACATGATTATTTCTCACACACTAACCAATCAAATAACATGCAGTATTAATCATTATTGGCATAAGTGTCAGAAAAGCCACAACTGTTTCCTGTAAACGGTTTAATAAGTAAATTACAAGCACCCACTTATCACCTGTAGATCATTAATCAGAGGTGATTTATACAGCAAGCCATTTCAGTGTTTGCTCTCCTGGTTGCAGGGTTCCAATGGGTGTCTGTGAAGTACCCGTCTCAAACGTATTAGCAGGGCATACAAGGACCAAAAGGCTGGATTAATGAGTACAAAGAGTGCTGTGAGCATGTGAAGATGGATAATAATGAAAGTGGAGGACAAGAGGGTGGCTGGGAGTCAAAGGTCACACTGCCTCCAGGCCTGCTCCAATCTCTGTTTGAGAGTGAATGGAAGCTGAAAAGACCACACACACACACACACACACACACACACACACTCTACAGGCAAACTAAGAAAACAGCACAACAGCACTGAAGGAGAAGCACACTGATGCTGTCTTGCCGTCTATAGTAGAGGTCACCAAGTCAAGGAAGCCAATTAAAAAGATGATTAACATTCATGTGGGAGATGCAGCGTCTACGTGCAGGTGGGATGGACACACACACACCATTTTTTCATATATATATTAAAAAATACATAACTACGGTGTCCTGGGAGGTGGAGATCAGGAGGTTAATATGATCCAATCCAACTCCTTCATTAGCCTGATGAAGGTAATAACAGCCTATAGGGACACAGCAGCTGCCAGGTTGACTAAAACTATCTACCTACTGCCTGCCTGCCAGGCCTCTAAACCTGCTTGAGCTGGCTGCCATAGTGAGACCAAATGCATAACACGCAAGTTGGTTTCATCACATCTCAACTTATTTTTCCTTTCAGGAACCAAACACACAATCGCCCACATACTAGGACCACAAAATTGCCTTTTTAAAAGTAGTTACACTATGGTAGACGCAACACATGTAGCAGACTATGGGCTTTAGAAGAACTAAGGTAACGTGTATCAGTCGACGGCATGCACTACACAAGCCAATCAACCAGGCTCAATGAGAAATGAGAGCTTCTCTTCTTATGGATATGGCTGAATGTCATGCATGGCAGAGGACGTGAGGGTGGGGGGGGGGAGTAAATTAAGAGCAAATAAGAGGAGAACGGTAGTGATAGGTAGGCCTAACAAAGAATAAACATCATTAATTGGAGAGGCACACATGGATGGATGCAGCCAGATGGTGTTTTGTACTCATTTGTCAGACACTGCTGACAGAGAGAGAGAGTAAGAGCTAGAAAGAAAGAAAGGAAAACAAAAAGAGGTGTTTATTGATTACAAAGTCAGTACAATGCTGCCTAGAACAGACTTCCACTGTTTAAGTCCATGTCTAACTCTGCTCATTCTGCATCATCTTCTCTCTGTGCCTTTCCTGTCTGAGTGGTTCTGATGAGGCTGCCATTGTAGCACTCTGCCAAGCCGGATGCATACTGGCGAGTACAGACACAACACCCTGCAGATCGCCAAACTTGGCATCCATTAAGGTCCATCTGTCTGGCTTTTACAAAAACACCATCTACTGTATGTTCTTTCTCAAAGGTGGTCCTTAGCAGAGAGAGGAAGAGCAGAGAAAAAAAAGAGAGAGATGAGGAGAGACAGAAGGCTCAGGGGAGCAAGATACAGGAATAAGAACACGGGGCCAGGCATACTGTACAGGTTTGCCCAAAAGAGAAACTTAGTCTTGTCCTGGAAGGACCACAATGAGGCTGGTGAGCCGAACATGGCAACTGAACGAGAGCTCTCACTTTGCCATCCACTGCCATGGCATTCATTAAAATGAAGAGAAAAAAGAATTAGGTGGGGCACTAAAACATTTACTAATTTCCATAATATGGACTAGAACCTACATCTATAACCAAAAATAGAACATTAAAAAAGGAGCAAGAGAAGGACAGAGGAGGAAAGCGGGGAGATGGAGCACAAGAGGGAGCAGGACTGGGTTCCAACCGTGTTGCAAATGGAGAGAAGAGCTCGAGGCCGTCAGTCTGCTCAGGCTGCTCCCCTGCTCACTTTGTTCTCGGCAATGACACTTTCATTCAGGGAGACATGCACTTGGCTCTCCAGGGCCAAAGTGCCTCTGCGCCAACTAGCTCTTTCTTTTTTCTGTGTGCTGTTCTGCCTTCAAACCTAACCTTTCTGGCTTCTTGTGTGCTCTATAAGTGTGTGTGTGTCTCTCTCTCTCTCTCTCTCTGTGTGTGTTTTAAGATATTCAAGGCTACCCTGCTACCTCTCTTAATGTACTGTAGGCACCTTGCGGCGAGTGCCCGAATGCCACTGCACTGAATCAAATGTAGAACAGGGTAGATGGCATTGTCTCGAGCCTCGTTTCTCAGACAGACAATCTCACATAACTTAAATAGCATCATGTGGCTTCAGTTCTTGCTTACATGTACATGATTGTCCCTAAAAGAACCTCCTCTTTAAGATCTAAGTATGTTCAATTATATCAGTCCCTGCAGAGCAAATAATAATATTCACAAAACACCAGAATCTACAAATGTCTCCCAGGAATAAATATTCTGCACGTAGCTGACTTATCACAGAGCATAACAATTCGATCTCTCAGAAAGCATGTGGGTTGTTTCCAGGGTAACATGTTTACATTTAAGGCTTTAGCCTGCTTAGGATTTTCACTGTGCAACATGCAGTTCAAAGCCATTGCGCCCTGTCAATTCTGTCACATACGAATTAATGCTAAAACAAATGCTAGAAAAAAAAGAAAATCAGGATGGCTTAAAGGACCTATAAACATAAAGCACATGAAGAATGAACGCATTTTAATCCTATGACAGAATACGATTCTGCTGTCCGCGCCTGACTAGTGTGCACCAAGTTCAGCGTTCTATCTAATCTAAGGACTCCTTGATTGATCCCAAAAAGAAACGCTGCATCCAGCTATACTTGGGTGAGATTCAGCACAAGTGCCTAAAAGCAAAATCTAAATACAAAGATGTTTCTAGCACTCTTAATATCTAATAGGAACAGTTGGCTTTAGGCTAAAGCGATATGGGTTATTTAAGGATAAGGTGTTTGTCGGGTCTCAGATGTCCAACTGAGTCCCAAATGAGCACGTGTGCATAAATACAAACAGACACACAAACTCAGAATATACAGCCAAATGGAGCCAAATGTGTGTGTGTGTGTGTGTGTGTGTGTGTGTGTGTGTGTGTGTGTGTGTGGACACAAGCACAGTGTCACCTGCTTATCTTGACATCTGCCAATGCCTTCCTGCAGAAACAGCGGATCAGTGATGGATCTAAATAAGATGTCATACTCTGTGATCACATGGCTGCTCGTCGCCGACACACGACACCAAAAGACCAAGGACTCCTTTAACTGCTGTGTACACAGCCTATATGGTGGGGCAAAGGTCTTGTAGTTTATTAAATTAATTGTGGTTATGCCTGTTAACCTGAAGAGTAAGAAGTGTGTCTGCCTAGCATGTTAGATTCCTATCAGAACCAACAACATGTAAAAGATACCCTACTCTTCCCCCTCCCTCCCACTCTGTGTAGCATTCTGTGCATTTAAATGTAATTTAATATCATTTTAATGCATCTCTCAACTAACAATTATTGGCAAAAAGTAAATCTACACTACACTCAGAGACAGCTGCTGCTGCTAAAGAAACCTTGCAGGTATTTTTGTCTCATTTGTCAAAATGCAAAAACCTGCTTTGACTATTTAATAGGCATGTGGCAAAGGTGCAATGTGCTTAAATGTTTCGACCTACAGAGGAGCACAGCAGTTGTTGTCAGCCCCAAAGGATTCTGGGTTGATTTCTCTAATTAATGGTGTTTGCGGCCCGTGCCTCTGCTGTATGTTGGGCCTTTTAACGAGGATTACGCTAAAACTGCTCTAAATCCCAGGCCAGCTTGATACAAAGTCGTATGGATATGTGGCACCCCGTGTGCATACAGTTGCCAGGCCAAGTCTTATTACACAGCAGAAGACATTCTGTGTCTCACCATCCAAGCTTTATTTGACAAGGGGAGTACAACACAGCAGAAGATCATTAATGGCATATGGTGGTAATTCAGATGCATTTGAACTTGAGCAGGTGTTTGTTTAAACAAGTGATATTTGTGATGGAAACGTCATTATACACAATCATGTCATATACACAAGTCAGCTTTTCCGTCTCTCTCGCTGTTGCTGTAAATCACAGGCAGGTCACTCATTGTTGCTCTCTAGCCCTTCTAGTGGCAGAAAGGGAAAATGGAATGGGCCAGGTTTATGCATACAGCTCTGCAAGTATCTGAGTGGAGGTTACCTAAAGTGCAGTGGGGCTCTGCTGCCAGCTCCATTTGAGGGCCTTAAACCTCTAGGACTCGCGGGATGAGCGGAGAATTTTAGTCAGTGTGTATCTGTGTGCGTGTACGTGCATGCGTGTGGAAGTATTTTTTCTTTCTGGGCATGCGTATTTACGCGTGTGTACACTAGGGCGGGATCAGTGGAGTAAATCCACACTTGAAAGAGTAGCTCAATCAAGCTATCCCACCCATCTCTCTCTCTCTCTCTCTCATCCCCCCTCTGTCTCTCTCATCTCGCCGATGCTCCCCTGCTCCCAGTTCATGGGGAGTTGAACGGTTCACAGAACTAGGGAGCAAAAGAGCGATATGGAGGGCAAAGAGGTATAAAAAGGAAAAAAAGAACATAACACTTCTCACCAGTACCCTCATCCAACTGTCAATCAATCTCTGATTAAGAAGCAGCTATTGACAGGGCGTAACACAAAAGTCAATATTTGCTCAGCTTACACGTCAACTACTGAAATGTAGGTGATGGATTGTAGATGAATCTACAACATTCATACATCAAGTGTGCATCTAAGTTAAGATACACTTGGTTGGTCCCACAACGGTCTTAAAATGTTTATCAAGTGTATGTTATTGTAAAATGGAGCTAGTTAACAGTGACTGAACAAATCTTCAAAACAAAGCTCAAAATTTATCAAATTAAAAACATTACCAATATACAATATTCTAAATACAACACGACCCACTCACCACATGAGTAAAACTACAACAACACTATAAGCCTGACTGTTACATCATAAGTTTGGCTTAGCTGGTTAAGTATAGGTTTTTCCATGCCAGACATCCTGGCTTCTAATGCCGAGTGAGTCAATTATGAGATTATTTAAAAGCAAAACTATCATTATAAAGCCTTTAACTTTTAATTTACCACCAGGTTTGCAAACAAATCAACCTTTTGGTTATCACTCTATTCTCCGTCTTTGTTTCCCTTCTGCAGCTGGGTTCTATTCAGTGACAAGTAAAGCCTGTTCCTTGAAAGGGAATAAAAAGCATGACCTAATTTTGTTTCCTGTGCGATTTAATAAAGGCGATTTTACGCTCCCAAATGTGAAAAAGATGCCCTTCATTAGAACAATGCGTACGCTGTGTGTCTTTACTTTAATCCAATCTAGTTTAGCATGATCAAGGGCATTACTGCCAGCCAACCCACTCATGACATGTGTGCATGGACATGCACAAAGTGGTATGAAGGAAATAAAGTGCCTTCATGGGTAGATAATGCACCAACTCAACATTCAAGGACAGGACTGCTGGACACTTATTCTGCCATACGGAAATTACATCACTTCTATTGACGTTTAAATTTGCCATACACTAGTCCAGTGTCAGGCCTTCGACATAATGTGCATTAAGAGCCCAACCCCTAACTTAAGCATTATTTCTTTGACCAATATTAATTAATCAGGTATTGATGCAAGAACCGAACTATGTTCAAATGCAAATGGAGTAATGAGCTTTAATATTTTGAACATTGGAGAGGAGACAATGTGTCCCATATTAAAAAACAAGGCAGAGACATTTTATGCTTCAAGAATCAAAGAATCTATTATTATTATTATTATTGAATTTAAGAGACTCAGAAGAACACAATGTCTATGTAATAGAAGGATCTTCTCATTACATTTAAATTAACAAAGATTCCTTGCTCGAAGGAAAAATGACCTCAGGTGGACTGCAAAGACTCATTAATAAGCTCTATAAAACTCTTATTTGAATTAAGGGTAGAGTGAAACTTTTTATGAGCAAGATTTCATTAGTGTCTCAATTGAGCACAAAGCTGCTTTCTTGTGTTTGAGAAATAAAAAATAGGAGAGCTCCTCCTTAACCCATTAAAATGGTTCAGGTAGTGAATCACCAGAGCATCTTTATTGCACCTGTCAGGCTGCAAAATGCACAGAGCTTTCTAGAGAAGTGAAGAAGCTATTTTTGTGGCTCTCCATTCAGATGAGTGTAAGCTGCCAAGAGCTGTCATTGACTTAAAAAGGACAGCAAAAGGGGTTTTGTTGTGTATGTGTCTATACGTGTGTTTTAACGGTGACTCATTCTGCATCACTCTTTGGAACGTTGCCGCTGCAAGAAATTGCTCCATCTTCAAGTTTGTGCGTGCATGCGCATATACGTGTGCATGTGTACGTGTCAAAATCCTCCTGTGTGTACAGAATGGCTGTGGAAATCTGAACAACTCAAGTGCCTAAAGAGGTGGCAGGCAGGTTTGAATAGAGACAAGCAATCCTTAAACGTGACGACATGAACTGAAGTGCTTTCCACGCTGTCACGCTGGGCTGAGGCCCTGCTGAGACAGACCGGGTGGAGCGATCACACTAGACAGGAGACCCCGGCACGATGGCACCTATTGTGTCAGATCTTCATCCATAAAGGGTGCAGTTCAGATAAGCTGTACAAAAAGTTACAGTTTGTGGCTTTAGACATAGCCATAACAAAGTTAGCCTGCATTTTCATGTGCTCAGATACAGTTTATCCTTTTCAGGCAGGTTTTCAGATTAAACTCGTACATAGTGTACATATACATGTGGTATTCCCCAATTTCGCTGTTTAGTCTTCCTGCCCTCCTCTACTCTTTGTGTATTTGTTTATAATAAAGGGGGCCACCTGCCCAGTGGTTACTGAAAGCATTATTCTGCTACTGAAAAATTGTAAGATGATAAATAGTAATGCAGCTATATCTGGGGCAAACATCCTCCTTGTTGTTTTTATTTCTCCCAAAGAGGAAGAATGTAAATCAAGCGCATGTTTTGCACAATTCTGCATTTATAGGAGAAAGGACATAAAAAGGACAGCAGCTTAACAACGATGTATCTCTTTGTCTAGGCCTGGTATGCCTGGCACTGGCTGGCCCCATTTCCACAGACCACCAAGCCCTGTGCATTGCCACCTGATGGCAAACCTGGGCCTTTCAGCTGCCATGCCCACCTGGTCACCAGAAATTAACAGGGAAAATACACATTGCATGCCAAAGAACTACCAGCAGCCATCACCAGGGGCACAGGGCATGAGGAAGTTGGGGCAGAGGGGGAGCGGAGATGAAATGTGGCGGTCACAGGAGGTGTGTGCAGCTAGCTATGTATTTCCACTCCGCTAGGGGTACGGCCAACCTGTTCCACTAGTCTATATAGGGAAGTAAACAGGATGCTAACAGTGGGATAGAGGTGGCGTGCCATATGTGGCCCAATTATCCTCTTTGGAAAAAGATAGTTCAACATGGAAAGGTCTCTCCCAGCACTACTAAATCAGAGCTAAACAATGACCTGCGTGTCAACTTCCTTGGAAACTCAAATGACGTCACTGGTGAAGAGTAACGTCTCTGTGTGTGGCATATGTGTGTAGATCAGCTTATGTATGACATGTACTCACAGCAGGCACGAGGAGCTTCTTGACCTCCTCCACTGCTCTCCTCATCTTCATCTCAGCTCTGGTCTGCGAGTCTTCCACTGTGATCAGGACGTGAAGGTCTTCGTTTAGGTGTTCCCAATTTGGCTTCCCTCTGTTCTGCTCCTCCTGGACAGAGATAGAGAAAGGGCGAGAGAGAGAGAGAGAGAGAGAGAGATGGTGACCAAATGTGACAGTGTGGGTGTGCTGGAGCACCAGTGCAGTAACACAGCATATCAGAGGAAGTGGAGGCGAGAGGCAGGCATACACAGAGGACAACGGAGCCCTGTGAAGAGAAGCAGGATGACAGGAGCGGCCCTTTAGTCAGCTATTTAACTTTAACTTTGAAAGGACACCCTTCTTTAATAGATCCCTCGCTTCACAGAGACAAAGACGACAGCTAGCCCTGCAGCAATTAATATCAGTGAAAGATGGATGGGTGGAGGGATCAGAGAGCGATATATGGGGATTTTTTTAAGCCACACCATCTTATCTAGTAGGAATGCAATTATGATACATCGATAGAGTTCGAAGTGCCGCAGGATTGTGTGTAAAGGTCTATAAGCATGTGCCTCTGTCTCTGACACCGTTTATGTGGACAATGCTGTCCGGTTTACAATAGCTCTCAAAAGGGAGTCGTTTTCCCTCCTGAAAAGGCCGCGCCAAAGCACTCAGAGGATGCCAAACTGTGGCACTAGCAGCACCTGAAAAGCAAAATGGTCTGTATACAAAACCCAACAACACTGCTGGATAGCCTTTCAAACGTGGTTAAATAGGAAGACGATTCACAATTTGTATTGGGAAGGGTGAGGTTGGAAAATTGTGCCTCTGTGAAAAGCCCAGTAACAGCGGACTCTTTAAAAAAGGTAAAATGGGATATGTAAAGACAAATATGGGGTAGCCTCATATCTGTGGAAGTTTTGTTTTGCTGTAGCAGAGCTACGTTCACCCCTCTTCTGGTTGCCCTGCTGACAGTAAATGCAGTGAGCAGACACAGAGAGCGCTCTAAAAAGCTTTTGAGGTTGTATCGCATGTCACTGTACAACCATGAAAGCCAGTGGTTTGAAAGACGACTACTTCCCCCTGAGGTGAGGCGTTGAGGTCTACGTCGTCTGAAAAAGACAGATCCTCAGATTCTCTGATACCACATTAAAAACATCAAAACAGGATTGTGTTACAATGTGAATATTCGACTGATTTTATGAAAACAAAAACAGGAGTGTCAAGAGGAAAATCATTTCAAAAATCAGAATTGCAATATCCTTTTCCAAAAGGAGGTCAGCATCTCAAGCAGTCAGCTGCATCCCAGCTTTCTCCCCTCCTGCTGTTGGTGCAGGTTTGTACAAACATTGTCTGTTTAACCCCGCCCATACAAACCACCTCAACTTCAGATCAGTGCTCATTTGCGAGTAGTGAGCCACTGTGAGGGACTCTAATTATAAACAATGTATTGCGGTGCTCTGCAGGAGGTCCACCTGACATGATTTCATTACACTCTACGAGCACCACAAAGTGAGAGGGAGCACGGGAGCACGCACGCACGCACGCAAAAAGCTTATAGCCTGAGCCCAGTGCCACCCACCTGCTTTCTACTCCACAGAGACCTGTTGCCATGGCACTGCTCTTTACCACACACACACACACACACACACACACACACACACACACACACACATACGTGCACGCACTTGCATCCATGTGCGCACACCCACACCTCACACCAGCATAACTGCCTGTGAACAAGGTCACCGTGTGCCCTCTGAGAGAAAGTGACGGCGTGACAAACATGA
>JAVQJD010058027.1:0-10296 GCA_036023655.1 Nannoperca australis
GGTCAACAGGGGTAGGTTAGGTCAACGGGGGTAGGGTTAGGTCAACGGGGGTAGGGTTAGGTCAACGGGGGTAGGGTTAGGTCAACGGGGGTAGGGTTAGGTCAACGGGGGTACGGGTAGGTCAACGGGGGTAGGGGTAGGTCAACACCACCATTGGTCAGCCAGATAACATTGATATGGGACGATTCCCCCGTCGGCACTGGAGTCAAAAAAACAATCCAACTGCTTTGCAAGCTATAAAGGTTGGAGTCAGAGAACTTTCATCCTGACCACGACATCTTCATTGAGGCATTTAACCGATGCAGCTGATACATCCTACCAGCAGTTGTGAGCCACTCATGGCCTTCGTCTCATTAAGAGTCTATGTTTTTGGAAGTCCAACATGTGTAAAAGTCCACGTGCCTAAATATCTTCCACTAAGTGCTCCGACGATTGATTATTTCTCTCCACATGTATGTTGGAGGTGCGGAGGCCTAATGAGCTGCTCAGCTGCTCTGTAACGGATACTGAAACATGTAAAAGAAGAAGAACATTATTGGTCTCTCAAGTCTCTGCATTAGTTTAAGCTCAGGAATGTGTACAACAGACGGTCGGATGTGTCTGACGTCTGCATTACACCGAGAAGCACTTTGAAAAACACTAATGACATTTTGTGTGTTCGTGTTGAGTCCAGTCCTTAAGTCCAGAGACGGGGGACCTGCATAAAGTGCGTGACCTTCGGATGTCTCTGACAATCTCCGAGCATCGGCCTGACAAGGTCAATCTGCTTGTACGTCACTGTGCACGTAATGCATTTGGTGTTCAAACACAACTCCAGATCCACTCTGTTCCTCTGTTTCTGTCCATTTCATCACAGGACTTTTGGAGGAAGCTTTTAGCATGCAGGTTCCACTGGGAGTCAAACATTTTCCCACCAAAATAAGTGATTGTGGGTGTAAAATGGCTGCTTTTAACTGTGTGTTCACTGCTTGTAGCAGTTATCTGTGATGGATTTTTAAGCTGCAGTGAAAAATCTGAGGTCATTTGTAGTTCAGCGTTTTAGCATTTAAAAAGGTTTTCTACCTGCATCATTTCAACCACTGACAAACTGCTCAAAGGGAACTCTGTTGCAGAGCACCGACACAACGGACATCCGTCCACATGAACACTAAATCTGCACTGATATGAAACAACACAACGTTTCCTTTTTCAAAACTTCGATCTTTCCTTACCCTGAACCAACATGTTTTTTCTGTAGACTTCTGTGCGTCTCAAGGACATGAACCTTCTGTCCCTTTGCCAGGGAACATTACCCATGCAGTAATTACATTTACTAATTTATACGTTTAAGAAACAAGGTTGTTAAATATGTAATTAGTCTCAATGAAGAATGACGAAACCTCCTGATCTTGTGTGACTGGAGCAGGCACATCTGTGTCCTGCACCACATCTATCTTGTAGGAAGTATTCAGTATTCATTATCCACAGCTAACATCTCGATAACACTGTTCAGCTCAGGGGTTGTGTTAAGAGTCTGCAGGATGCTGTGCACATGAATAGCATCGCATCAAGAACATGACGCTTTCATTAGTGACGACAGTTGATATGACTTCCATCACAAGTTCTCATTGTGTCTTTTTATCTCCTCCAGATGGAGACCAGGAAGCGTCTGGCAAAGATCGTGCTGGTGTTCGTGGGCCTGTTCGCCCTGTGCTGGTTCCCCAACCACGTGCTCTACATGTACCGCTCCTTCCACTACCACCAGATGGACCTGTCGCTGGCCCACCTCATCGTCACCCTGCTGGCCAGAGTCCTCAGCTTCTCCTCGTCCTGCGTCAACCCCTTCGCCCTCTACCTGCTCAGCGAGAGCTTCCGCAGGCACTTCAACAGGTGGGATCTCCTTTCTTTAATCAGAGTTTCTGGATCATGCCATGCTTCAGTCCCGCCTTTAACTATGTCCAATAATCATACTGACAATGTTTGCCATTGGTTGTAGGCCTGGGGACCAGATGACTCTGTGAGCTCATGTCCACCTCCCATTCAGACAGATTACCTGTGAATCACAAGCGTTTATCAAATTTGAGGTGGGTTTGATACGATGACGTTGAGGCATTTTCATAAACAACCAAGATGGCTGCCGCTGATGTGGACGATGTGAATCCGCTACCTCGTCAGATTTAAACCAACATTTTCTCTAAAAGAAGAACAAACAACTTAAAGCTTCTGCTTGTGTGTTTGCTGAACTTCGCTCAGCGCTACGTCACACGTTGCTTTGCTCTGATTGGCTGCAGGTCTGTCCTGTTGCGTCGAGAAGCATTTTGATCTGCGCCCGTTGATAACTGTTGGTGACCCGAGAGCTTCCAGACTAATTGTTCTGAGGATGTCAGGCCAGTTGGTTGTGTGTCTGTACATGCAAACATGCCTTAAAGCATAAGGCCGGTTACATGCAAATAACTCCCATGAAAAGACCAAAACCCACAATGTGTTGATTAGTGTCTCAACGCTTCCTGACTTCCCTCCACTGTCTGGGCCTCTTTCCCCATTTAGAGAGAATGAGAACATTGTGTTATTGTTCAGATTAACTGCTCTTCCCATTAAAAAAAGAGGTAAACATGCAGAAGGTGATGGCAGGAACAATAACTGTAGATCAGAGCGCCTCTCTGACTCTGCTGCTCAGTATTGGCAGGGTGTTGCTGATGTTTTGCACTCTGTGTACAGACAATGGTGAATTGCAATTGTAGACTAATCAAAACTCTCCAGAAGGCTGAACGTTTGTGGAACTCCGAGCACTCAGAAATAAATTCAGGAAAGAAATAACAGACGGCAAGTACACCATCACCTCATCGCAAAATGGGGTAATCGTGGCCTCGTCATTTTCTAAATCTCCTCTCGAATGCTCCCACTTTCACTAAACATCCTGCATCATTATTCCACCTCGGCAGGATGGAAACGCACAATCCTCCCGAAAACCGTGACTGTCGCAGTGAGGAACAGTAACTCGGGGACGGCTTTGTGACTTCATTTGGGTCAGATTTGCAGGCAAATCCTGACACTTTGGAACAGGTTGGAAAAATAAGGTGTGCCGTCGGGAAGCAATTATAACGGGGCTGTTTTCACCTGTCTTTGGATTTATTTCTTATTACTCAAAAGAAAGTTTCAACTCAACCTTGTTATTGGACAGAAATGTTAAGCCTTTGCCTTTTGTACCGAGGGAGCTAGTTAACCACCTTTATTTCCCTGTTTCTTAGGATTACCACACACACACACACACACACACACACAGACACACACACTCTATACTAACTTAATATGCTATTTTGTTCCAGTTATTTATGTGTTTTAGATACTGTTTTATTTCAGAGTTATCACCTTTGTGGAGACAAAACATTGGAACAAAAAGGTTTAAAAAGTCTATTTTTAAGTGAATACAGAAGTGAGAACCAATAAAATATGGAGGAAGCAGATTGTGTTCTTGTGCACGGATCCTGTCGACACTACACTGAGATTATAATAAATCCTTTCTAATTCAAGAAGAACATGAGTTATTCTGTTCTGTCCTATTAGAGGGAAACACATTTAATCTTTAATGAAGAAGATGTGATCAAGGATCCTTCAGGACTTGCAGGTGCCTTGTGCCTTCAGGTAACTCTTTCTTCTTCTTCTTCTTCTTCTTCTTCAGTCAGCTGCGATGTGGTCGAGGTCCCCGGCCTGAGCGCCAAGCCAGCTACCTGCATAGCACCTCCCACATCCGCCTCACCTCCATCAAGAAGACCACGCCCGCCACCGCCGCCGTCGTCCTCGCTCCAGCAGCCAACAGCAACTCCAGCAGACAAGAAGTGGCTCTGTGAAGGAGGCGAACACGGGACTGCTGCAGCTGTGAGACCAGGAGACACCTGCTGGTGCAGAGTGGAGACTGTGTGGACGGGTGGAGGAAGCGGGTGGAGGAAACGGGTTAAATGATTGTACCAGTGGCTCCTGTCACATTTCATCGTCTACATCCTCAACTTGGCAACCAAACAACAAGTGCCTCTTTGAAATACAAGTTCAGACATCAAAAGGGAACAGCAACCCCCCCCCCAAACTGAAAACACGCCACTTTTCTACACCTGCAGAGTTCCTGAAACATGATGTTTGCTGAAAGTAGATTTCTGGAAGGAGTCTGAGTCTTGACACTAGCATGGCTGCTAGCTTGTTTCTGTGTGTAAGTTGCTGGAATGCTCTTCGTCTACGTGACCCTGTAGTGATGATGAGAGGGGGTTATTTACAGAGCGATGTCGGAGAAAGCATTTGTAGCTGTAAAAAAAAACTACCTGAAGCCTTGTAAACCAAAATGTCTCCCTTCCTGTCTCTAAATGTTTAGTTCGGGGCTTCTGTTACTGTCTGTGTCCACCAGGTACGACTCTGTTTGATGGCCCGTTCAGGTGCTACTGGAGCTTCTGAACCTGAACCTTCTGGTAACTCAAGTGCAGCTTGAGTGTTCATTCATCTGGTGGTCTGCGAGTTAAAAGATGTCCATCCAGTCTACATGTGCTCAGTGGACTTGCAGGAGGCCGTCTGGTCTTTGAGTCAAGCACATTCTCGTGGGTGTCAGATGCTCTGTGCTCAGACAGGGTTGTGCATGTTCACCTATTCTTTATGTCCAACGTAGTTCTGAGAGAGTTCAGCAGATTTGTGCAGGAATGAGTCGGGGGGGGGGGGACACGACCGTAACTTTCACCACTCTGCTTCTCTGAGCAGAAAAACTACCCTCACTCACACATTCATTGGTTAGGAGGAAAGACTGACATGAATTATTCCTTATTTTTATTGTAATTTGGTACAAATCTCTTGGACGATATCAGTTTCCTTCTTAAACCACCATGCAAACAATCACTGATTCATCATTTATTATTGGAGACTTAATTCTCCTTGGATGACCTGCAGTGACCTTCCAGACAGCCTGTAGTGTGCTACCTGTTGCCTGTTACCTCAACGCTACAAGACAGAGAGGGATTTCACTCAAATCTGAGTATAGATCTTCCTTCTTGTGACCACATTCTGCCCATGCAGGTAACTGCTAGGTATCTGTTAGAAAGCGATTTCTCTCAGCGCCCCGTGGTTCGATCCCCTGGTGCTCGCCGCTCTGCACACTTCCTGAAACAGACGTGACTCCGTAGAGAGAGGTTCCTGGTGGCTGCACTGACTAACAGACCCTGTGTATGTGATTAGTGTCTTTGTGTTGCTGCTTTGGCATGAACTCACCGGTGATGAAGCACGTGTGCACAGATCCAAGTGCCGTTTATTCAAAACAACCACTTACAGAGTCGGTTGGTTGTGTGATGTACGTTTGATTACTCGTATTTTTCTGTTTGTGTGTTTGATGTGCTTTTCAGCAGCGGGCATGCTCCACGTCTCTGTGTTTGAAATGATGCTAGAATCCCACAAACAGACATAATAAATGTTCCTGTGCGAGCGCACATACACAGAACGAGTCCTTTACTTCAATACAAATACGCTTATTTCTTTGTGAAGCAACATTAGAGGCGGAGGCAGGACACTTTTCAGGGCAACCTAAATACTGGTTGTCACTTCGGGCTCTTAGCTCTTCAAATAGACCATCAGGTGTGGAGCTGCAATTACAGCAGATAGGTAGGTGGGTGTCAAAGGGTCTGAGTGCACCTGTTAGTGGCTGCCGACGTGTCCACAGCAACAAGCAGCTGCTGACGCTAATAACTCATCTCACAGACGCTATCGACACTTTGACGTGATTCACCGACCGCCCGAAGAAAACTCTTAGATTTAAGAAACAAAGGGAAATTTAAACAAATAAACGTGGTTCTTTCAATTTCTAAATACTTCATCTGCAGTGAAGTCTACCTACAATATCTATTTAAACATCTTTATAATAATGCAGTTCTATATTCAGTCTGAGAAGATTAAAGGTCTCATCTCTGCAGGTTACTGCTTGTTTCATAGAAATGATCTGAAGGAGGGGGAAATGTTCTATAATGCCCCTCCCAGGGTTTTCTTAATGCTCATGCAACATTTAACGTGCACGTTAACAAGCTGGCTCCTGGACGTGCAGCAAGACACTGTGTGTGACTACAGTGCATGCAGGCAGTGACCATCATTTCATTTGATCATCCAAGCATAGAATTAGCTCAGTGGCTATTATGCTAAATTATTATAATGCTAAAAATGATAATTGACTGTGTGATAACGCGCTGCCCCCCCCACGCACCCGATCACACACAGTCCACCAGAGAACAACGAGCCAGCCAGTCTCTCTTCCTGCATGTGGTCACAAAGATTCCCTCTGACTTGAACAACCGGATTTTTGCTGATATATTTTAGTTGTTATATTTTTGTTATATTATTTTTCCAGTCATGACACACCAGGATGAGCCGGACAGTTTTCCACCCAACTGGGCTACGGTTTCTTTGATTGGGTGGGAAAAAATATTCATATTAATATTAATATATATAACATAAAAATATATATTTTTTTGCGTTTTATGATTATGTGAACTACTTTTCGTAGCATTGTTGTGATAAATCTGGCTTCATTCCCTCCTCCCCTCTGATGTGCTTTAGATTGACGACAGATAAAATCCCCCCCACACACACGATTTCAGCATAACCAACATTACAAAGCTTAAATGTTTATTTTCACATGCTAACACGTTAGCACATCACTATATACACATGCTAATAAACAGCAGGTTGGTCCTGTCAGTCTCGTCTCTGTTGTCTTCCTCCTTCACTCTGTTTTTCTGTTTTGCCGCCGCTCCCTCTCCTCCACCTCCATCTGTTCCCCCACAGCTCCACCCCCCGCTCTCTAATCGTGTGTTTTAATGCAGAGAGCCGTCCAGCAGTTATTCCACTGATGTATTCAGACGAAGCAGTTCAGGTCAGCGCTGGCAGGAACGGACAGAACAGAACACAGATCACTGCATTCGTCCCACATCAGGTTGTTCTTATTTCTCTTGTGATGGTTTGCAGATATGTATATGGTTAGTTCAGGGAACATCAGGCCAGTTTGCAGAAATGAATCATGACTTCACCAATTCTACTGGAAGAAACAAATAACAGACCACGGTTTAAAGCAGCTACAAGATACTTCTCCATGTGAGTCTGGTGATATTCTGTTCCTTATCATCAACACGTCTCATGGTCTCAAACCAGACAGCGCTGTGTTGGACGACAAAATGTCTGCCGGCTTGTTTTCTCACTTGACTTCAATTCACTTTGATTTAAAATGAATAAAAACAAAGAGTTCAACGTAACATTTTCATACGCCGGTGGTTCCTCACTTCTGCTACTTTGAAGAGATGGTGACCATCCTGCTGCCCCAAATACATCCGCCTCTGAAAGTAGTCCCCAACAACGTCCCTGTTTCCTCCTGAGCAGCTGTTTTTAAAGACGACCCACGATCTGTGAGCTGCAGACAGGAAGTCAGACAGTATCGAGAGACGGCCTCTGCACGTGGCATTTGTTGACAATAAGAAAAACATCCTTTAACCCACAGCTAAATGTATATGTTCTCTTGTGAGATGCATTCTGGGAAATGTAGGAACTGCAGATGCAGCCACACACCAACATGTACTGTACGTGACGGTAGCATCCGAGCCTTTAGCATGAGGGTGGGATGAATCTGTGATGGTCTCATCACTGACGGCTGGAAGTCGACTTTTGAATTTGGTCTTTTACTCCTGAGGTCCTTCAGTCTTTATTTCAGACAGAAATCCATGAAAAACATAAATCCTGTAAAAGTCAATGTTGAAACGTGATATTGGCAGAAGAAGAATGAACGCAGCTGCTTCGTGTTGAGTCCTATCATGTAAAGCTGTTTTGCTTTAACTGTATAATGAGTGTATTTGCGATGCTTTGACATGAAAACAGATGTTCCTGTTTCGGAATGTGTTGCCACCACGTTGATGCATATTGTAATGTGCCCTTAATAAAGTACAATCACAGGCTTCCAGCTGTGCATGTGTGTACAGGAGAGACGCTTTTTGTCTGATTGATGATTGTTTATTGGAGCTCGTTGGAAACCACAGTCCACTTCCTGCAGGAGGACAGTCAGAGACCAGCTGGAGACCATGTTTCCCTCCGGAGCTGGTGGAGACCAAACCCAGAGGTTTCAGGTGATGCGGACATGACTCGACAGGTGATTACGTGTCCGAGTTAACAGCTTGTTTCTGCTGCCAGTCAGATAAAAAGCTGCTCTTTGTACAGCAGCTGCATGCTAACATGGTCTCCTGGTGAACACTGTGCACACGTGGACACTATTCAGTGCATCATGTGTTCTCGCACTGTAGTGGCTTTTATTATTATTCACATCTGTCACC
Source organism: Nannoperca australis (assembly GCA_036023655.1). Classification (NCBI taxonomy): domain Eukaryota; kingdom Metazoa; phylum Chordata; class Actinopteri; order Centrarchiformes; family Percichthyidae; genus Nannoperca; species Nannoperca australis. The sequence goes on from JAVQJD010058027.1 coordinate 8,310, forward strand.
ACATAATGGTGTTTTTAATGACAGTCATAACCTTTGTGTTGCCATGCTAACAAGCCATTTCTACAACCAATATATTGATCGCAGTAACGTCTCTAACGTTCCCTGTGGAGTCCCATCCGTCTGAACTACACACACACACACACACACACTCTGCACCAGCAAACACAGCAAACAGCCAACAAAGGCAGAGAAGAAGACGAAGACAACAAGCTCACAGGATGTAAACAGTGAGATATTTTCACTGAGCTGAGAGTTTTCATTGATCTGTTCAAGTAGATCTACAGAAAGGAAACAGGTGTTGTTCATTGATTGGCCCCTTCCTCTCTGGATCTGGAGGCCTTCACTGATCATTATCAATCAGTTAATAAGGTCACTGCAGCGTCGGGCCGATCAGCTGCCTCTTCAGATTACACTGAGCACGCCGGAGGAATGAAAGTGAAGACACTGTAATCGAGCAGAAGTGGAAATGAGGACTTCTTCACTGTGAGCTGTTGTGGGAGAGACGAACCCGGTGGATTTACTTCTCTCGAGTGGATCTGTGGAGTAATTATGAGACAAAGTCCGTTGGTTTCAATGGAATCAATGAATCATTGGACGTGCTGGTGGCACCGGACCTTAACTCTAATGTGCATCAGTGGGACCTTCAGGGAGCAACAAGCAGGCCGGTTGCACAGCTAACATTGCTAATGATTTAGTGCTAATTAGTTACACACATGTCAGCTTTTGCTCTGCGAGATGTGATTTGCTGGTAATTTGTTTCCAGAAGAATTCGGATTCAATAAAACGATTGGAAAGTAAGAACTGGACACCTGCACGTGCCGGCAGAGATCATCTGTGTGCATGAATCTGTAAAAACACATGTTGGAGACTCTGGTGTCAACATGAAGGATGCAACGTGCTGCTAATACCACGCACCACATGTGGCAGCAGAAACATTTACACATACACAGCACTAATCAACACTATTGATCGGCTGAGTAATACAGGAGGGACGGTGTTCATAATGGGGCTCTTCGTGGTCTGTCTCCGATCAATGCGGCCTATTTAAACGGTCTCCCATGTGTTCAACCAGCGCTGCTTCTGAACAGCTCAGATCAGAAGACAGACGGGGCGTCTCAGAAAGAAAGAGTCTGTCTGCAGCCGCGAGTTTGATCACTGATCAGAACATGGAACTACTGGGACGAAGTCTGCTCTTTATAAAGCTGCACACACTCACACACACACTCACACGTCCAGCAGTTGCAGAGCACCGTTACTTACTTGGAGTTTGCGTCACCTGACGAGAGCAGAACCACAGCTGTCACGCCAGGAACCGACAGGAACAACCCGCACGGTGAGCTTAACGTATGTCAGAGGACCTGATGTGGACACCCTTCCTGCTGATCTGATCTCTCCTGTTTAGCTTATGAGTCTGACGATACTGATGTGTTACTATCAGATACCATCAGCATCCCCCCCCCCCACACACACACACAGGTAGAGAGAGTCGCCAGGTGAAAACAGATCACAGGTCAGATTAACCTGCAGAGAGTTTGTTGAGGACGTTACAGTTTGCCTTCCTGCGACTGACAGCTTCCCCGTCACTTCCCCCCCCACACACACACATCATGAAGCGTGGCCTTCTGTCGGTGCTGCAGACGACAGGGAATCTGACCTCTGACCTCAGAGCTGCTGTGACGGACGCCATGTGGCCTCACACACTTCTGGTGCATCAGAGGAGCCGAGTGTGAAGAAGAAGAATGGAAGTGAATAATGAGAAGAAGACGACAGGTGGAGAGAGAGAGAGACAGACAGGGAGAGAGAGAGAGAGAGACAGGGAGAGAGAGAGAGACAGGGAGAGAGAGACAGAGAGAGAGACAGACAGAGAGAGAGAGACAGGGAGAGAGAGACAGAGAGAGAGACAGGGAGAGAGACACGGAGAGAGAGACAGGGAGAGAGAGACAGACAGGGGGAGAGAGAGAGAGACAGACAAAGAGAGAGACAGGGA
>JAVQJD010058034.1:0-11973 GCA_036023655.1 Nannoperca australis
GAAGAGAATATGAAGAATATTTTTATATAGTTAGAGAAAGTAAATTCAAAATTAAATGAACTTTTATCAAATTATGATCATGATTTATGTTAGGCCAGCAGAGAAGGCCTTGCTGGCCCTGACAGCCCACCACTGACTCTACCTTTCCACTGATCTTTAACTGCTTACAAACTTTGGTTAATTCCAGGGTGGGAAATTAACGTTTTAAAATGTGAACATTTATCTACCAGCCACTGGCAGATAAATGTTTAAATTCAGCCACACAATAGTGAATCATTATTTTGTGTCTGTTCTTCTATATTACAGCTCTTTATATATGTATCCATTTAAAGGCAAGTCATTGACTTCTCAGTCAGCCGACGACAACAGTGACCCTGCTGAGTCTTTGTTTCTGGCCCATGAGACATGGGGTAATGGAGCCGCACCCTCCTTGATGGAGGTACTGCAGAGCCCCCAGCAGATCTCTTTATTTAGCTTCTTCTTGTTGGAGTCGAGTCAGAGGAGGAAGAAAATGAAAATGGGTGTTTATGTGTGTGCATAGGAGCATCTGTATGTGTTTAAATTTAGTTGTTGATCATATTTCCACCATACACCTGGATTTATCTTTTACCACTGGTCATCGTCCCCTGTAGAAGACCAAATGGCAGCATGATTAGAAAACTTCCTCTTCTCATGTTCAGACAATAATGTTTTGTTTATCATTATTACAGTGAAGCCATGTTTATTCATATTTGAATACAGTGGAAAGTTAATATTTCAGTAAATAACTTGACAGAGCATTAACTCTGCCATTGATTTGCATGTAAGTACACAGTGGGGTGTTATTAAAGTGTGTCTGTGTGTGTGTGTGTGTGTGTGTGTGTGTATTAGGAGGAAGGCTGCAGGCTGTGCAAATGAGGTGGTCATTCCACCTGTTGTTTATTTGCATAAGTTTAAGGAAGCTATCACAAAAGTTCTCATTGGACTATTAATAGACATTCATCATTTTGGAGGAACATTTTCACAGTTCTAAGAACAATTTTATTGTGTCGGCACAACAAGAACTGTGAACGATTGTAGTTCTTAGAACGCAGATTTTAGGGACTTTTTAGCTCCTACTTCAGTGTAGGTACTCTCCCAGCACAAGAGTAACCTTGAGTGATATAAGTGTAGGGTGATTGGTTGAACAAATGAGCCAATGTAGCACGGGCAACTGCCATCATAAAAAACCTGTGTACAGCGTTAGCTGTGTAAACAACATCTTGTAATGGTAGTCTTAAAAAATGGACCAAAGCACGCACAAATGACCCGACAGTGAAGTCCAGGCTTTATTGGGTGCATATGAGATGGGGGAAACACAAGGCAATTTTGACTTGTCAAAGTGAAATATAAAAATCTTGTGTGTAACATGGCTATACCAAACTGGCTTACATCACTTTTGCGTTCTATAGGCACTGTGAATGCAAACTGAAAATAAGCCATTGAAGGTATGTAGTTCTTGGGGGAGGTCCCCAGTGGGCATTTTCTCTCAGGGAGTCCCCAGAACAGTTTGGTCCAAAAACGCCTATTGATTAGGTTAAACATCATAAGGGGGTGAGACAATAATTTGTTAAATTTCCCCCCTTTTTCTTAGAAGGCTGAAGGGGTCACTTGTTTGACTTGTTTTGTTAACTGTTTGATCAAAGCAAAATTGTAACTAAACAAATCATGATGATATTCTTCATGCTCAAAGTGTTGCAGCTGATAATAGCCATAATTCTTAACAAGTCATGGTGGGCTCTAGGGAAACTTCTTCAACCTGTTTGTAGAATAAATAAAATAAAAATCATATCGGCTAAAGTTCAGAATAAATATGCCTGTTCAAATATGTGCACAAAGCTCATCTGTTCAATGTACCTCTGCTTGTTTGAAATGTTAATGTTAGTTTGAATGAAAAGGTGTTTGTCCTCAGTGACTCTGTACAGACATATCTCTCTTTCTTGTTTTGAAGCCTTGAAACACAGAATATTTTCTTGTTCTGTATTAAGACAAGAAAAATGCACATACAAATCAATTTTAAAGTCTAACTAAAATCAAATTTAGTCATCCCTTTTTGTTGTCAAAAATTATGTCAATGTGCTTTTTAAAATGTTTTGTTACTTTTATATATATATATATCTATATATATATCTATATATCTATAGATATATATATATAGAGAGAGAGAGAGAGAGAAAACGGCTCCTTTTCGTCTCTGACTGCCAGGTTGCCCAAGTGTCGTGTTACACCGTAGGGAATGAGAGACAAATTGAACAAGCTTGTGCTGTAGCCTACATGTCATGGGCAGACAGCGTGTGGCTGGTGATATTGAATCAGAGCCACACGAGCATCTAACCAGACAGGAGTGACTTTCAGTGGTACATGATGTTTAATGTGCTGCAGCTTATTAGCTATCAAAGCCTACAAACTGACGTTAGCAACAGTGCACCATCCTGCGGTTAATGTCTGGTCGTTCTTTCAAAAAGCTAGGGTACAGGACAAGAGCCTCAGACATTTATGTGCCAACTCATATTTTTTGGTCTGCACATTTGTTGTATGGTTGATTCTCAGCTGTTTTCATAACCGTTGGGTGCTGGACAAGTAGCACACAGGGTTTATCAGATTTTTTCTTGCAGATTAGCAATTAGCTGTTATTGCTGAAAGAGGAGTGAATATTAGAGGTATATCTATCATGTGGCGAGATGCATGAATCCAGATAATTCTAATGTTTCTGAATCTGCTGTGTAAGCACTAAGCAGGCAATGATTTGATACCACGTTAGCCATAACAGCTTGATAAGCAAGTGATATGTGGTGACTACACACACACACACACACACACACACTGGCTAAAACATGATCAATTTAGCTTTAATAGGTGGAGCTCAGTCGATACACAACAGTCCTTGAGTCAGATATAAAGGACTAAAAAGATTGCCCACACCAGGCTCGTGGGCGAAGACGAGGCGCTTTATCCTCAGGTGGTGTTGATGAGTTTGTTGAAGTCTGGTAATGTAGGTGTCCATGTGAATAATGATGCTGTCAATGTGTCTATAATTGCTCAAGATGTTGCACTGCTTGCAGACAATATGGAAAACGTGCACTCCAGGAAAACGGTGAACATGGAATGTGTCTGAGTAGTGTAAATGCTGACAAAATAATTAAATCCTAATTTATTTTGCTTCATTTTATCATGTTCATAATGAGATATATTTAGATTTTTGTTTATTAGGCAAGAGCGATATAATTCTTAGTAGAACATAAGACAGTATTTCTTACATATTGCACTTTTTGCACACAATCATGCGCTTGCTCGTGGACGTCTGTCCGTCTGCACATCTATGTTGATCCATGAATCATGCATTTAGGAAGCCAGAGAGTGGGAGAGTGAGAGAGACGGAGGAAAAACACCAGCGAAAGAGGGTGAAACTGAAGATCAATGTGTTTTGCCTGAACAGCATGTTTGAGCGTGGGAAGTTTAGAAAAACTTCTCCTGGGCCTCACAGCTCAAAGCCATTTTGTGTGTGTGCGTGAGTGTGCGTGCATAGGCATTTGTCAGTCTTATCGCCTCGCTCGGCTCTCTGTGGTGGTGCTGGTGGAGAGTAATTGAGTGCTTAGAGTTATAGATGAACTAATTAGTGGGCGCATTGAAAGCTCAGCTCATTAGTGGGAGGGAGAGAGCCCTGTGCTGCCATGGCTCTGAGGGCTCTCTTTCATATCCAGTCTCAGCATAGGGAGAATGCCACTTCATACAACTTCATTAAAGCAGCTGCAGGGAGGAGTGGACGAGGAGGAGGCGTGTATATTGAAAGTAGTGAGAAGGATTGTATAATAAAAGTGTATGAGTGAGAGGAGAGACTTGAGTAATGCTCAGACACTTGGTGTACACACACACATATATATATATATGTATATATATGCATATAAACATATGACATAGTGCAAGTCATGCACAACACATCCATTTTTAGAAGTAGGCTCATTCCACTTATGTTTTGCAGTATAGGTAAAGCACAGCCTACATCGGAATGTATACAATTACCAATAATCTCTGATCCTGTCTGCCACATAATGTTGCAACAAAAAAATCTTTTAAATGATCAATTACTCTACTAGGTTATTATTTTTGAGTGTATGCAATTGTGAAAAATACCTGCCACAATTTCCTAAATTTCTAGATGATGAAAGATATTCAGTTTACTTTCACATAAGACAAAGAAAAGAAAATCTGCAACCAATAAATATGTGGCATTTTTTTATTGAAAAAGGCCTAAATGATTAATCGATTATATAAATAGTTGCTGATTAATTTGTTGATCGATTATTTGTTTAATCAATAAATTGTTTCAGCTCTCCTGATATGTTTGAGATTGTATTTTCCTGGTAGTATGGGAAAGTAAAGTTACATGAAATTCAAAAATTTACTAAATTAATTTCTCCATTCTTTTTCACAGTGAAATTGGCGGCATATTCACTTCCTGCTCCTGTTAATGCTGGAAGACGATTGGACGCGTGTTGTGGAAGAAAGTGAGTTTGGAGTCAGAGTTTCTCTTAGTTTAACTTTGGCCACAAAATGCACACTTGCACATTTGATTGATGTGAAAGCAGATTTTCACTAGAACACAAACACAGGACTGGTGAACTGTAGAAATCTGCAAAAGCAGATAAGTGAAACCATCTCACTCATTCAAGTGATCATTTCAATTATCATCGATCATCTTGTCTCTTGCGGTTACCTTTACTTTAGACTTAGAACACAGAAAAAGAGTTTAATTTGAATGAGGTTTGTTCTGCACAAACAACACTGTGGGGTTATATATGCATGTTCACCAACATTGTAAAGTTTATGTTGTGCTTCCTTCTTTGTGGTAGACAGTCAACCAACACCAGCACATTGGGAAGCTGTACTTAGTAAAGGGCAATAGGGATTTTTTCCACAGCATCCTTTCGATGCACATGTTGTTATTTCAGGCTTTCTCATCGATTCAGCAGAGTGGCTTTCTATCGTGTCCATCAGAAAATGGACTCTGGCTACTTTGTTTTTAGACGAGGTTAAAGATTTATTGACTGTCCTTGTATTGACAAAATATGTGGTGCAGAGCTCAATGATGGCAATTGCTTGAATTAAGACCACTTTCTTCTTTTGTTAATTACCACGAAATTGAAGAAGAGTACTGCTGACATAAACATGGTCATCTTGTATTTTACTGAATGACAACAAGCAGTTTGTTATACAGAGTCGTATGTTTTAATTCTAAATATAAGTGTGATATGACAAATGTCCACTACTGGACATGCTGGCCTGGCAAAGCACTTTGATCTTTGTCCTTCAATAGCACAGTAAAGTTTTTCTTTCTTAGAAAGACCAACAATTAGATTTTTCCAGCTGTTAGTTCCAATTTAAACTGACCCTCATACTCTACTGACAATCCAGTAAACCTACTGATAGAGGGCCACAGATCACCATGCCAGGGCATTATGAACCCTGCCAGTCCAAGCCAGGTTACCTCAAAACATTCTGGCCTACAGTAGCTAATCTGCCTCCTCCAGCTTGTGTCCATCCGTGCCACAATACATCATTGCTATGACTCCCCAGTGCCACAGTGGGCGGGCACCATTAAGCTAGATGGATGTGGGAGCAATGCCATCAGGGACTGCCATATGAGCTTCTCTTTCCTGCTTCTTCCTCCAGCTTGGTGCCCTTTAATGGGCACTTAATATGGCTGACAAATTTACAAGGCATTTAAAAATGACCCAGTCAGCCAGTCAGCAGAGGGGAGAAGAGGAGAGAATGAGGAGGAGGGTAGAGCGTCCAATCTCATTTTCTCCTGCCGACCACGGCAATAAACATGCTGGATTTATATCAGAGCTGGGTTATGGGATGAGCAGGCTTTGTGTGTGGTGTGTGCGTGCGCACACTCTGTCTCCCCAGTACAAATAATTCACCCTGAACACCTGTCAACATGAGTCACGACACCAGAGAATTCCTGCAATTGAGCACATCCAACTAATTGGTGGCAGCCTGCCAGCCCCCCTCCTCTCTCTCTCTCTCTCTCTCTCTCTCTCTTTCTCTCTCTCTCTCCTCACACACATACAGTATTTATTCCATACATCTTACTCACACTTCACTTCCACTCCGCCCCTCCTCTCTCTCTCTTGTTTTTCCCCCCTCATCTATTTTAACATAACATTTATGGATGAATGATTTAATACTGGTTATCAAACTCATCATTGTAATCGCATCTCTAATTATGCTTAATTAAAACCATCTAAAGGCTGCTGCTGAGTTGGTTTTTGAAAGCTGTTCAGGCTTCAGCCGCTCTTCTATCTCGCTAGAATTCCTCCCCTGACTTAGCATTCGATATACTCACTCAACACCTCCGACAACCAATCAACTGCAAATTCTCTACCCAGCTCTTGTCAGGTCGTTAATTAAGCTCCCGAAGTGCCTAATGATTAAGATAACGCAGCAATCTAATGGTGAACAGGCTCTTTCCTCCCTCTTCTTTTTACAGCTTTCGATTATAGCACCCTTGAGGTGTTACTCAATCTTGATGAAATGCAGACAATTGTCAAATCAGTTGCTTTGAGCCGGGGCTTATTACCCTGCTGCATATTCATGAATTGTTTGGGGAAGAGTGGGATGATTTTTAATCAAAGTCACAGAAAAGGATGATGGGAAAGCGGGGGCTCTGTTGAGGGGCGGTGGACTTGCCACACCTACCCCCCTCCCTCTTCTCACCCAGCCTCTCACCACCCCACTGTGAATAACATGCATCATTCAATGGATTTAGCTCACATTTGTGTGGATGCAGCTGGCAGTGGAAGATGTGTGTGCGTGTGTGTGTGTGTGTACGTGCGTGCTTGCGGGTTTGCTTCAAGGGGCCTTGGACAAATGGAGGTGCCACATGGTCAGACCAGATGTTCTGGTTTCTTATGTGCATAGCTCATCAAAAACAACAACCGGTGCCACTTTTGGGCCCCTGCTATCCAGTAAGGCCAGCCAACCCATCTGCTTCCTGCCCACCAGGCCTGGTGCATTGTGGGTCCTGGCTATTTCTCTGGTGCATTTGCGGTTTCCAACCCATTTTGTATTTGATGAGAGAGAGGGTGGGTGTCAGTGCATCAATATGGGCAATAACCATTCTGCTGTAGTAATCCTAAAAATGCACTGGAGAACAATGGAAGATACTGATGTCAGTACATATAGTGTGCATGTTGCTGTACCTTGCAGGTTGTAACAGAGTATGTGATGTACAGGAAACCAAGTTGTATCAGGGAACAGTTGATAAACAGGTTATTATAAATACATAAAAAATGGTAATAGTTACCCAAGATCCAATAGGTTCATGCAGCCCCCTGTTCCTTGGAATTATGTCCACATAGTAATATTGTGCACCTCAGGATGTATGTCCAGCGGCAACGTTCTGTCCCATAACAGGAAAGCTGTGTGTCCCTCAGGGTGGTGGATGGTCGTGTAGTTCATGTGACTTTCTTGTGGAGTTCACACCCCATCAATAACCTTTAATTAACATTCAACTTTTCAATAACCGTAAGACAAGATATTTCCCTAACCTTAACCTTAACTAACCTTAAGTGTTTTACTTACGTAACTTGGAAACATCAGGCTGAAAATCAGTATTTCACTGATGGGGTTAAGACATCATTGCTGTAGTCTAGGCTTGGTCAAGACTGGTTAAGCGGGGGCTCAGAAACAGTACCGGGGGTTGTGAAGGCCACCAGGCACAACACAGGTCCATCTGTAGCCCCTACACCTCTCAACCCATCTACAGTGTAACGTGGCATATGGTGTTGATAATTGCTACATACCAACCTTGGTATCCTTTTTTTTCTCCATCATTATTTATAACAACATTTAGCAGAATCTATTTATGGACTAAATTATATGCAATATCAACCATCTTGAAAACAAAACCGTGAATGAATGTGTTGCTACTTTAAGTTAGTTCACATGCCCATTTATTTACACTTAATTTAAGTTATATTAGAACATCCCGAGTAGTTATTTGATAAGCCATCCATGAACTCTAGTACAGAACAAATCATTTTGTGTGCTGTGAAATTTTAGGACGCAAAATCCCAGCGTAATGCATTTGTCAACGCAGAGCAGGAGGAGCATCCATGCATGGGTGCGTGAGAGGTAATTTGACCTTCACACATCTCTGAAAGTACAAAACATGGCAGAATTACTTTTCACTTCCTTGGGCTAGAGTCCTTAAAATTCTATCCAAATCTTCAACCCTTCACCTACAGCACAACAAAAGTATGTTGCACAGACAAGTGCATAAATCATACTAATATCTTCCAATAAATGTTGCACTCAGGCCTCGTTTTAGCAAATTGCTGATGGCGATCCTGCCCATGCTTGCAATTGTTGTCCTCTGTTAGCCCTCAGTAGACTGTAGCTACTCCATTTGCCTCCTTTCTCCCTGTTTGATTGATCTCATTATGAAGGCAGAGCACAATTTGTTATTATGCACACTGTCTTGCTATCATTAGCAATTGGTGGATGTTAGCTTCGCTCGGGTAAGCTCATCCATAAACTCATTTATTATTGTTGCCCAGTCACCTGCGGTATTATGATGACTAATTGCAGGGGTCTAATTGTTGTTAGCCTGAGTGACTTGGGTAGCTTGAAAAAACTGGAGAGGATGTTTCAATACTGTGGATTTTAATAGGTGGATGATGTGCTGGAAAGTGCAGAGGAATAGTCATGTCTACATGGCCTAAGAGGCCATGAGAAAGTGCTCCAAAATGAGGAGATTTGTCTGGTTCCCACTTTAGTGTTTGGACTCAGTTTTCAGCCAGAGATTCTACTGTATGATGTATTATGATTACAATTGTAGAATGTTTGGGTTTCAAGATCAATTTAGAGTTTGTTTTGTGCTACATAAGTTTTTTGGCAGACATGGACTAAGGCCACCTCACCCAATATCTGATGAGATTGGCACCCAAATCATCTATTTTTTTCTGTATATAGTCTGTATATTTGTATTAGAATACAGTATATTCAAGTGAGATTAACTTGTACTGTAGCCACAAATAACAAATGACAGACAATGCTAATGCTAAAATGTAGCCATAGCACTAGCACAGTTTTGAAGTTATGTTTAAGTAATATCAGTTAAATTGCAGTATCTATCTGTATCTAATGTTTACTAACGTTAGCTAACATTAGCCACCATAAGCTACTGGTCATACCAGACAAAGTAAATTAAACTATGGTGCGTCTTCTTGTGTATGAACTAAACCTTTCAATTGTAGAAGAATAATGGTATTTCTTCTTTCAGAAGGTATAGTATTGCTTTAACCCTCATGTTTTGTTCAGGTCAAATTTGATAGATTTTCTGTGTCTGGAAAATGTAGTTAATCTTATCCGACTGACCTAAGATTCCATGACTTTGTCCACAAATAGGATTTCAACACACAAAATAAACTGTATTCATTTGCATACAATTGTGTGTGTTTTATTCAACTTTTGTACTCTCTTTGTGGAAAAAAATGAGTATAAATAAATTAGAATTAGTGTAAAAACTGAGCTCAGGTACATCCTTATTTGTCAGATGGACACATGCACACACACACGCGCACACACACACACACACACACACACACACACACACACACACACACCTTGGGTTCCCTGGCAACCACTACGGGAGTCTTTGCCCAGTAGATTCTCTCTCCCACAGGAGCAACACCTGTTGGCAGTTCTCACAGACAGTTGCAACATAGTTTCAATAATATTGAACTTTTCTCGTAGCTTTGAGGCCTTGCTCAGTCCATTGTGTGGCAGCACTATGGCAGATTGATGTACAGTAAGTGAGGTTCTTGATTATATATTTGACCACCACACTAGTGAGGAGGAGAGAGGCCAGGAAACTGGCAGTGAGGATGGACTAGAGGAGGAAGTGTCAGAAAAAACAAATGTCCTTGGAAACTTTGACCCAAAGTAGTCTGTAACAGTATACTATGTATCTGATTATTTCTTATCGTCAAAATAATCCAGAAATTATGGTTTTTAGAACTCGAATTCAAGATGTATAAACTCAGATTAATAAGGTAAACAGGTCATAAATAATAAATAGAAATTCAAAACTTGTAATGTAAATTAATGTTATTAGCTCCACCGCCATCATAAGTCAAAATGTATGCAGGGTAAAAGAGAGGAGCGTATTAGACAGCTGGGATAACATATAAACATTTTCTTTTTACTTATGTTATCTATATTTATTTTATGTCTCTTGCTAAAAATAGTTGAGATATTTTCACTTTAAATGTGGTAATCTGTGATTACTTAATACAGGATTCACGTCAATTGTGTGTCATGTAGGTGTACAGTATGATTTGCTACAAAGTGGTGATTGTACTAACATGATTACAAAGCAAACAAAAGCAAGGCTATTTTTGGTGTTATATAACCACTGAAGTATAAAACCAAGAAATATATATATTCTTAGGGAACTAAAAACACAATTGTTATTGGCAGAAACTGGACTATAAGGATTTAATCTTTCAGATATTTTAAGCAGCCACTTAAGACCAGCTGTTTTTCATAATCCTGATCATTAACAGCAATCCAGCCAGACCATCGAGAGCCATATTCCCAGTCTCAGTGCACTCTTGTACTCTTGCTCTCATACTTCTGATTGGCCGTGAAGATGTTATCCTCCTGAGCTAGGGGAAAGAGTCCACCTGAGGCTGAGCTACCTGGCATCCCTCCATGATGTGTCCTCCCCAAGGACTTTGCCACTGAACCGTAGATGACCAAGCTGCACCTGTTGGAAATGCTCTACTGGTGGTGTCAGTAGGGCAACTGCTCAACATGTGTGTGGTTCTCTTTTTTTCCCTTCTTTTTTGTTTCTTTCATTTATGTTTTTCTGTAAAGACTGCAATTCATACAGTTTTTGTTTTTGTGTCATGACCTCTTGTGCAACTATAGCTGAGCAGATTCACAGCGTAATTGTTAAGCTTTTTAATTTGCTTGTGTCATGTGTTTGAATTTAGGTTGGTTTATAATTCATATACAAAAAACTGGTCTATCAAAGTAGTTTCAATTGGAGAAATACTTTTAAATGATAACATTAAGGACATCTTTGAAAACATTTTATGAATTTAGTCACAGTATATTTAAAAAAAAATGATCCTCTTATTTTATAAAATCTGGTGAAAACATTTCTGCTACTCTAACCCTGTTTAGTCATTATCTTCCACAAACATGATAACTGCTACATAATGGTTGTTAAGTGTGTGGAATTATTAAGTTTTGGTGTCTTCTTGATGCTGAAACCTTCATAAAGTTGATTTGAGAGCAATTCTTATGCTTAAATCACAAATGGGGACAGCGTGTCCTTCGTGATTGTCATTTGCAAACTGTATAGACATTTGCATTACTGTTTTTTGGATTTTTAAACAAAGGAAGGGCAGGAAATGACGCTGAAAACTGCAGCTTCCATGTACCAAATTTTGTGAATTTGTGAACTTTCTGATTTTTATCTATTTCTAGGGTTTGTGCAAAATCTTGAAAGTTTGGATGATGCTTAATTTTAACTGTTATGTTTTCAAAGGTTAGGAAAATGCTTGAATTTCTTGACTCTTGAAAAAAAATCTTTGAATAACTTGAATTAAAATGTTCCCATTGTCGTATTTTGTTTGTTTTGTGAAATTTATATTAACAATAGATGTGGTGATAAAGGAAAGTATGGACATTTTTGGTTTAGGTACCTTGAAAGTGCATGGAAAGTACTTGAATTTGACTTATAAAAAGCTGTACAAACCCTGTATTTGTCACTAGCTTTCCTGTGGTCTTCTTGACTTGCTCTTTTGAGTGTTACAACAGAATACTTCTATGTGGTACATGCTCTGCCCTCTAACGCAGAGCATGACTAACGCAGACTCCTCCGGCGCTGTGGAGTCTGGATCTGTGGTTGCTCCTGCTGCCCCCGTGTTCCTGCTC